>VDFB02349308.1:0-128138 GCA_007258455.2 Sequoia sempervirens
GGATCCATAAAACATGATGATCAATCACATCCAAACTGTATGTAATCTGAATCACATCTCTATCTACTAACATAGTTAGTCTAATAAGCATTCACAATGGCATCGGAATAGCCTAGCATGGCTCTCAACCTTTAACATCAAAGCATGGATATAATTCATGAACATAAGATATCAGTAAGCATTACACATGATCACAGTTATTCACATCATTAATCCTGACAAGTAGGTCCTGAAACATACTACAACATAAAATCATAATGGAGGGTACAACAAGAGTCATTGAATGATTAGGCTTTACAATTCTTGACGTCTAAAATACTTGAAGTGTCCTACATGTTGTCCACCATTTGCCCAGTGCAAATTAGCTTTGCACAAACAAGCATAATTGTGAACACTAATCATGTGCCTCAAACTTGCCATAGCAGTTCACCTGAGGGCAGCACCCAACATATCTTGAATGACCTAGCTAGAGGTCAACATGAAATAGCACAACTTGTTCAACAGCTTGCGGGTGGTAGAAACAACAACAATGGAAATAATGACAATAATGGTTAGAATGGTCATAATGGTGGTCAGGAAAATAATGATATAGCTCAGAGCAATGCTAGGGCAGCTAGCAGGGTGACACCGAGGCCTCTCATGCCTCAATTCTGGGGGGAACATGGTGCTGCAACCCAGGGGCAGCAAGCTCAAGAGGAAGGGTTCACAGAATATTTCAGGGAATACCAAACTCTAGGGGATGAATTTCATGCGGCGATGTCATTGGGAGATTTTTGCACCATCAAGTACAGGAATAGGCCAAGAAACAATAATAGAGGGTAGAAAAATCAGGAGTTGCAGCGAAAGGTTGGGAAACTTGCAATCCCTTCCTTTGATGGGTCTGGTAAATGTACAGCTAGGGCTTGGGTTCAGAAGTTGGACACGTACCTATAGCTTAATCCCATGTTGGAGTCCGAAGCCATTAAGTATGCCACTCTATATTTGGATGGTGAAGCGCATGATTGGTGGTACCATGGACTTGTCACATTGGGACATGCTAATATCACATCCTATTTGGAGTTCATGCAAAAACTGATAGATAGATTTGATCAGAAGGATCTTGAACTACATTTCAGCGAGTTAGCACAACTTAAGTAGAATGGTTTTGTAGACGCTTACATTTCAGAATTTCAGTGGTTGGTAGTCATGGTGATAGATATTTCGGAGCAGTGGTTGGTTATGCTTTTCATTGAGGGCCTATCTGAACCCCTTCATGGTTGGATAAAGGCTTTCAAAGCCGATTCCCTACAAGATGCAATCACTAGAGCTAAAGACATGGAGTTCTCCACACCTGACCACAAAACCCCTTCTAAACCTTTTATCCCTCAGAAAAACAAGGGCAAGAAGTCTTTTCAGAAGAAGGGAAACAAGAAAAGTGATCCAGATGAGGAGTATCGTAAGGAATGCAGAATTAAGGGAATTTGTTACCATTGCAAAGAACGTTGGGAGCCAGGTCATTGTTGCCTAGGGAAAGGCAAGGCTCACCTTATTGAGGTTGTGTTTGAGGATGAAAGCAATGATGACGAGTGTTCTCGGGATAATGATGATAGTAGTTCAGATGAGGATCATTCTTAGGGAGAGGGTAAGAGTTGTACCATCGCCACCTTATCAGGCACTCCTAGATTCAACTCTTTTAGAGTTTGAGGAGTTTTACAGGGACATCGTATAGCAGTGTTGATCAATAGTGGGGCCACCCACAACTTTATTGATGCAGCCCTAGTTGAGAAGCACTTGCTACCCACATAGGACTTTGAAGGATTTAATGTGATGGTGGCAGATGGTTATAAATTGAGGTGCACTCGGAGGGTCCCACAGTTGCCTATTACCTTGGGCAATTACATAGCCACATATGACTTCTATGTGGTGGATTTGGGTGACACTCATGCTATACTTGGAGATCAGTGGTTACACTCATTAGGAAAATATTCTTAGAACTTTCAGACCATGGAACTTAAGTTTAGGACAATAGAGGGGCAGCGAGTAGTGCTTAGAGGCATGGCTAATAGATCAGCCAAGGTTGTGTTTGCTAGACGCATGGAGATCATTTTTTGACATGATGACATAGCTTGGGCAGTAGAGTGTTTGATCACCACCAAGGAGTCTTCAGATTTAGGGCAGCCATATCATGTTGACATTCAAGAGCTATTGGGTAAACATGATAGGGTTTTTGGAGAGATACCTCCAGGGAGACCACCCGATCGTGGTTTTGAGCATACCATTGAGTTGGAGGAGGGGGCCAAGCCAGTGATCACTACCCCCATTGTCATCCTAAGAAATTCAAGGATGAGATTGAGAAAGCAATCAAAGAATTGCTTGAGATGGGACACATTAGACCAAGCTCTAGTCCATTCGCTTCTTCTGTGGTCTTGGTAAAGAAGAAGGATGGAACCATGCGGATGTGCATTGACTATCGGGCTCTTAATAAGAAAACCATTAAGAATAGGTACCCCATACCCAGGATAGATGAGTTGTTGGATGAACTTCATGGGGCAGTGTATTTTTTGAAGATTGACCTTCGTTCAGGGTATCATCATATAAGAGTTAGAGAGCAAGACATACACAAAACAGCATTTTGTTGTCACTATGGGCACTATGAGTTCTTGGTCATGCCATTTGGTTTGACAAATGCACCTGCCACATTTTAGTCCTGCATGAATCATTTATTCAATAAGCAGTTGCGTAAATTCTTGTTGGTGTTCTTTGATGACTTGCTCATTTACAACCAGACTTGGGAGGAGCATTTGAGACATCTTGATGAGATCTTGGGTATCATGGAGGAGCAGTCACTCCACGCTAAGGCTTCAAAATGTGAATTTGGCCTTCGAGATATATTATATTTGGGGCATGTGATCAGTGCAGACGAAGTACAGATCCATCAGGAGAAGATACAGGCGATACTTGACTAGCCACCACCTAGGACACTCACAGAGTTGCGAGGTTTCTTTGGATTGTGCAGTTACTATAGGCGGTTTGTGAGAGGATTTTCACAGTTGGGAGCATCTTTGATAGATTTTACAAAGAAAGGTGCATTCAGTTGGTCACGGGAGGCACAATGAGCTTTTGATAAGCTCAAGGAGGTGATGAGTAGTTGCCGGGTATTGGCACTTCCAGATTTCACACAGCCGTTTGTTTTGGAGTGTGATGCCTCAGGTGAGGGCATAGGAGCAGTGTTGATGCAAAACAAACACCCCATAGCTTTTGAGAGCCGTAAATTGAGAGGACCAGAGAGACTATACTCCATCTATGATAAGGAGATGCTTGCCATTATGCATGCCTTGGCGAAATTCAGACATTATTTAGTTGGAGGGAAGTTTGTGGTGAGGACCGACCACAATAGTCTTAGATACTTCTTGGAGCAGAGGGATTTGAATGAAAGACAACAGAAGTGGGTCAGCAGGATACATCATATGACTTTGATATAGAGTATGTGAAGGGAAAAAAGAATGTTGTGGCGGATGCCCTTTCTAGAAGACCTTCAGCGTGCTCATTTTTAGAGATTTCCGCAGATTGGAAGTCCCTCTTGTTGGTGGAGTACTCCAAGAATAAGTTTGCTTGTGAGTTGATGGATGGATTGATTCAGGATGACAGGTACAGAGTAGTGGATGATGTGATTCACTACAAGGATAGGATCTACTTCGTGCCAGAATCTAGATTGAAGGAGAAGATATTGCAAGCTTCTCATGACACTCCCTTAGCAGGCCTTCAGGGCTATTTCAAAACTTATAGACAGGTTAGAGAGAGGTTCTCATGGAAGGGCCTCAAGGATGATGTATTGAGACAAGTCAGAGAGTGTGTGACTTGTCAGCAGAACAAGTCAGAGAATACACATCCAGTCGTATTACTACAGCCATTGCCTATCCCAAAGCAGAAATGGGAGAGCATTTCTATGGACTTCATCACAGGCCTACCCAAGGTGCATGGGAGAGATAGTATCTTTGTGGTGGTGGATTGGTTGACGAAGTATGCTCACTTATTTGCTATTCTGATTGAGTATAGGGCTCCACAGGTGTTTGAGTTATTTTTCAGGGAGATTTTTAGGTTGCATGGGCTACCTCGGTACATAGTCAGTGACAGGGATAGTCGATTCATGAGTGCATTCTGGTAGGAGCTGTTTAGGTTGGAAAGTACTGAGTTGACTTCGAGCACAAGTTATCACCCTCAGACAGATGGTTAGACAGAGATTGTGAACAAATGGATTGAGGGGTACTTGCGCAACTACATTGTAGGGCAGCAGCGGGCTTGGATTAAGTGGTTGCAGTTGGGGGAGTATTGTTATAATACCACCTATCATATGTCCATTGGGATGAGTCCTTTTAGAGCTTTGTATGGTTACAATGCACCTTCATTTATGGAGATGGCCTTTGGTGATAGCAGGGCTCCCAAAGCCAAGGATTGGATTAAAGAGAGTCAGGATATCTTGAGGGCACTCAAGGATAACCTCCAGGTGGCATAGAATCAGCAAAAAACATATGTTGATAGACATAGGGTCGAGCGCAGTTTCGAGATTGGGGATTTGGTATACCTTTGTTTGCAGCCATATAGACAGTCTTCTCTCAAGAAGAGCAGAGCCGAGAAGCTCAAGCCCAGGTTCTATGGACCATATAGGATTATCAGGAGGGTTGGAGACGTAGCATACGAGTTGGAGTTGCCAAAAAGCAGTAAGATTCATAACGTATTTCATGTTTTGTGCCTTAAAAAGGCGTTGGGTCAGCAGGTTACTTCTTCTTCAGAGCTCCCACCATTGGATGAGGAGGGACATTTGGTCCTAGTCCCTGAGGAGATCATAGACACTCGAGAGAGGAAGTTGAGGAATAGGGTGGTGAAGGAGTTTTTGGTGAGATGGAAAAAATTGCTAGCCGAGGATGCCACATGGGAGAATGAGCAGATTCTACAACACCCGAGCTTACAATTGCTTGAGGACAAGCAATTTCGGGGAGGGAGGATTGTAATGTCCCCTTCGTAGTAGCCTTTGAGAGATCACTTAGACTTTTAATTCCCGAGGCTAAGGTCGTGTTGAGGGAATCATTTAGTTAATTACTCAATGTAAGGCTAAGTTCAAATTAAGTTAAAATGGTGATATTGAGAAATTAATTAGATTTCTCATAAAGTGACCTTATGAAGTATTATTAAAGTGACTTAAGTAAATTTGTCAATAAAAAAACTATTAAAAGTCACTTTATGTTTGAAAGGAAAAATTAAAATGAGAAAAAGAGTCATATTATTGGGCATCTTTGGTTATATGGAAGAGCTCATATTTTGAACGCACTACTTTGAAAAAAAGATATTCTCGTGGCTGCTTGGTCGAGCTCTGGTCTAGGGTTTGGAACCCTTTTGAACTCCAGTTTTGGATGTGAGAACATCATCTCTAGCTGGCCTTTGTTAAGACGTTTGAAGGAAGGAAGAAATCAATTCTAGAATCCGCGTTTTGTAGTGTTGGTGATTTATTTCCTCTTGAAATCGAATTTTTGGAGCTTGTTAATCTGAGTTGAAGGCGTTTCTTCATGAAGGAACCCTAGGCGCTCTTGTTGCAATCATTAAACATCATATCTGGGTCGTTTTTAGTAGAAAATGGGCAGAAAAATAGAAAAACACATTTTCTGAGTGAGGACGTGATGTGTGTGAGGAAGGCGCTTTACCTTTGGTGTAATGAGCCTTGCTCAAACTGACCTCAAAATGCTGATAAAGAGCTCAAGGAATATCGTCAAACAATTCACTTGCAACCTCCCAGCTTGCTGGTTTTTGTGATCAGACTGATATGTTCTTTGGAAATTGATTATTGAATGCTTCCAATGCTTGAATTTCAATACTACTATGCGTAAATTAACATCCAAAGGCATGAATAACTTCTATAAATCGTCTTAAATGCATATTAATGACTTCTAAGTGGAGAAACATGCACCTACAGCCAACTGGTATTTTGTCAAACAGTTGGTATGCAACTACTATGCTGATAATAACATCTACAGCCACTTGACATTATGTCAAACAGTTGGCATACAACCTAAAGAGTGCAATATGAGCAACTAGAGTCTAGGAAAGAAAGCTACAGCCATAGGCATTTTATCAAACACTTGCTATGCAATTTGAATGTTGACTTTCAGCTAGAGGCATTAAGACAAACAGTTGTCTTCCAAACTGAATGAATGCTACAGCCAAGCAAATAATGCAGCCTTATTCCTTCTTTAATTGATATGCCAATAATTACAATGCTGATATATCTAGCCAAGACTCTTGGCATTACAAAAAGACTCCAAATACAATATTAAATCTGATATGAAATGACATCCTACAGCAGCAATGCCAAATCTGACTTCATTGTTCAACTACAACAGCCTTAGAATGACAATGCAAATATGATTCAAATACTTATGCAAGAACCTGATTGAAGTCCGCCCTTGTGTAGGAGACGAAGAGGGAACTCCTCATGTGAAGAATGATGCCAAATGATTCTCTACTCTTGTCGTCCCTGTTGGAATAATCAGACCATATGAATAAACGATTGACAGCTGCAAACCCCAACTTGTCACTCCAAAAATCATCAACATGCCTCAAGGGAACAAGCGCCTATGGATTCAAGATGAATCAAACTCCATGCTGGTCTCCATGAATTAATTTGACCTCCCTTGCTAAAATCGCCCCTGTTTTGAATCAGACCTCTGGATAAATTATATAAGGCCACAAATCTCCTTCAAATGCATTGAATCTCATCAGCAAATGCCCAAGAATGAAGCGCTGATCTCTCCTTGCCAAATCGATGCCAAAAGGGAGGAGAAAAGAATAAAATCGTGGCACTATATGCAGACTAATATTGACTGAAATATTATATCAGAACTAATAAGGTGCAGATTGACCTTTGAGCGACAAGATTGATGAAGACTCAATATACCAAAATGCCTCCAACAATGCACCAATTGATCTCTTCAAATCGATACAACCAAAATTTGGCCAAAGGCCATGAAATTTTGCTTTGAAGTACAAGTAGAAAGTCTGAAGCAACTTCCTCAACTTTGCAATAATTCAAGTGATATTTCACACCCTTAAAATTGCGTACCAATTGAGAGTTTTCGTTCTCAATGGCCAAAGACAACTGCAGAAACCCTAGGCTCCACAACTGAAACATCAAACATCAACAACAAATCTGGATGATTGGCAATGAGCTCCTCATATCTATTTATTCTTTTCCTCAAGAGGTCGGCCTCCTAGAACTTTCCCAAGTCACCTTCTAGAAGGAATATTATAATATTATTTTATTTTATTATTTTATTATTGCACTTTATAATAATACAAAATATTAATCAACTCCTAAAGTGCAATATAACATTATAATATAAAATAAAGGTTTCCATAAATAGAAATATCCATGATGATACTAGCAAAACCTTCATGAAGTCACGAAATGAGCCAACCAATCAACTGGGTATCTGCCAACCGACCCTCTTATCAAGTCCCATTAGCCTACGAGGATCAGGAATAGGCTAATTCCTCTAAACTCCAATGCTCATGAAAAAGGGGACATTACAGTCCACCCTCCTTGAAATTGCTTGTCCCCAAGCAATCTCAACAAGAAGTACAACTCTTCTCCACCTGGATCCCAAGTGAAGATCTGTGTAATGTCCCAGACATCACTAAACAACTCCCATGGCACAACCAAATGGAACTGCTGAGTCCACTCCATAGCCGATGTAAACCATGCCAAATATGAATGTGCAATGGAACCCCAGGTAGGACAACCATTGATCAATGAAGAATCTAAGAAGATTAAGTCACCAATCAACAAGTAGATAGCTGCCCTATCATATGAAATAGGTGACCAATCCAAAGATAAGTTGTAGATGCCTTCAATACCCTCCAAGGACAACTCTTGAGTGGTTGATCCACCAAGAGTGTCATCACTAACAACATCATCCTCAAAAGAATGATCAACCTCCGCACCACTTGAAGAAACCTCAAATTGTACCAAGTCCTTTGATTGACCCAGCTTATCAACCTCATCACAAAGTGCATCCTTCCTTTGAGTAAGGAGTCTTCTAATGTTATCTATTCCTTCTTGTCTTTCCACGTTGATGAGATTGACTTTGTCTTTCATTTCTTGAAGGCGTTGTCTTGCATTTGCAGCCACTATCCTAGCCTCCTTGGCCTTCTTCATCCACTCTTCATTCATCATTTCAGACCTTTTAATCTCTTCAATGCCAAAGTACACAAAATTGGTCTTCTTATACTTGATATCTTCATGTCCACTAATAAGTGTAGGGCTGCCATCAAGAGATGATATCATATCATTTGCTTGCCCATGATCACAAGCTTCCTTTTCATAAAAATGATGATGCACCATGTTGCTGTCCTCAAACAAATCCGTGGCGGGTTTGTGGTTGGAATGACTACCTTCTGCATTTTCATTATCCATCGAACGGTGATGTTATTTACGCCTTCCAAGGCGTCCAATCTTGACTACGAGTTTCACTTGATGCATGTCCGTGTCGAGTGTTTTCAGAAAGTCGCAAAGTAGGACCATTTTGGCCTTGATTTCAACTTGAGAGTACTGTATTTTGAAAAAATCGAATGTTGATTGTAAACATGGATATGTTCAGACAACTTTTTCTGCAACTACTAAAAATAACCTGCCGAGGGGTAATTTTTATGAAAAAATCTGAGATGTGGGTTTTACTTAGAATAATTTTCTAAATGGACCCAGAACGTCAAAAATCCCAAAAAATCACTTTTCCTCGTACATGCAAGAGCCCTTCGAGGCAAAGGTTTCAAAGGCAGCAGAGGCTTATTTTTCTCAGAAAAATCTGACACATGGGTATTGTTGGCGTTTCAAAGCTAAACAAACCCAATTTGTCTAATTTTTGAAATTGTGACATTTTCTAGAAACCCTAAAAAATATGGGCAGTAGGGCAACTTCTTTTTGGTAAAATCTGGCACATGGGTTTTACTTAGAATAATTTTCTAAATGGACCCAAAACATCAGAAATCCTAAAAAATCACTTTGCCTTGTACATGCAAGAGCCCTTCGGGGTAGAGGTTTCAGAGGCAACAGAGGCTTATTTTTCTCGAAAAAATATGACACATGGGTATTGTTGGCATTTCAAAGCCAAACAAACCCAGTTTATTTGATTTTTGAAACTGTGACTTTTCCGGAAACCCTAAAAAATAGGGGCAATAGGGCAACTTTTTCTGGTAAAATCTGGCATGTGGGTTTTGTTGAATATGCTATGCTGATCATACCCAGAAGACCAGATCTGTGAAAAACCTCCGTTTACTTGGACATGCAAGAAGATTTAAGACAAGAATAGAGGAATAAGACAAGAAGAATTTTGGAAGTTATCAATTGCCTCTCTAGATATTCAAGAAAATTATGCCTGAAGATGCAACCTTTGATAAATTGTCCTTCTGTGCAACTGATCTTCAAAAATATGAAGAACAATGAAAACCCCTCTGTTACATCTTGAAAAGACGTCTTGGAGAGAAAAATAACTATTCTTGAGCTTCAACCTGCAAAGACAAATGATGAATAATGATGCCTTGGCTTGATACATAGTGTTTGAAGTTGAAAGCATCAAGTTTGGGCGCCAACTCTTGATTGAGGAGTCATTTGGCTTGATCCGGAGTTCTCAAAATTGATTTCCATTGATTGTGGGACGTTTTAGACATGGAAGGATTTCAAAATATCTAACTCCAGTCAACAAATCTTGCTTTGACTTTTAGGCATCCCATTTGGGGAGTTGAACACTTTTTTCATTATTTTCTGTGAAGAAATGCCTCCGTTCGATCTTCGTTTCCAGTTGCTCAGTTGATATTGAGCTGTTGTTGATAGATCCATTGCTGAGATGGATCAACTCTGATTAAGTGTGTTCAGGTGTTGTCAAGCTAAAAACCTGAAACTGATGCCTCAATTTCAAGGGCGCCTTCTCCTAGTAGGGGCGCTTTTAGCTTCAGACTTAGTCAATTTCTTTGACTGTTCTTCAATTCCTCCATTTTGACCTTTCGTGCTCTGATTTGAGATCATAGATGACTGATGAGTCTGATGATCTTGCTGAAACATGGGATGGATAACCAACTCAGTCCTAGAAAGGATGACTGGTTGCACAAATCCTGAAAGTTAGTTTAAGTGCCTTAAAAGCTTGGGCACCCCTGGCCTGCAGGGGCACTTTTAGCCTTTTGACTTGCTTTTTTTTAATTTGTAGACTTTCACAATTGGTCCCAGTTTGATCTCTGTCGTTAGATGTTTGATTTGTCCATTGTCTTCATTGATGGTTTCGTTGTCGAGATTGATCAAAATGGAGAAGGTTATCCTGGAGGTCAACAAGCTTATACATTGCATCTGACTGCCCAAAAAGATGGGCGCCTTTTCTCAGTAGGGGCGCTTTTCCTCGGTACTTAGCCATTTTCTCCATATTCTTCATCCAGCCTCCACCTTTGGCATTTTTTGCTTGATCTCTACCTATGAGTGCTTGACAGGTCCTGTGAACACGCAGTTGGATTGATCGTGAAGTTGAGAGAGAGATGAACTGTCATGTCCCCTTCTAGTTGACATCTCTCAGAGCACATGATTAGCCTATTATGCGACCCTCGTAGGCTGATAGGATGGATAGAGGGTCTTGATGGAGCGTGGCTCAGCTTTAGTTGTCAGTATTTGATCAGTTGGCTTTCGTTCGGGCTCATTCAGACACTTATAGCCTGAGTTGCTATTTTTAGCAGTATGGATTGATCACGTGCAGAATCACTTCCTTATTCGTCAGCTTCAGACGGCTCGTGCATCGGGTAAATATTGAGAGAGATATTAATATTTAATTGATTTAATTAAATATTAATTATTGGAACTTATAATATAAAGTTATAATATTTCAAATATTATAACTTAAGTGATTTTGGCTGAAGGGGTCGCCCAACATGGGAAGGGGCCATTTGAGATTATATTTATAATTAAAAATTTGATCAGGAACTATTGAAATAATTAAAAGAGAGAAGTCGAATTATTTAATGAGCCCTTCATTGTAATTGAATCTGAACCGTCCACTAGATTTGGCCATTTATAAAAGGGGCATCCCCCCTCATTTGTAATTCATTATATTAGATCAGAGATAGGAAGATAGAGAGACAACTTAGAGATAGTTTAGATTGTTAGCATAGCATATATTGAAGAGGAAGGAAAGTTTTCAATTTGAATGCTTTGTAAGAAGTTGTTTTGAACACTCTCACAATAAAAAGAGTTATCATTGATGGCGGTTTCATCTTTTGTTGTGGTTAGCTAGCGAGGCTTCTTCGTCCTTCCAATTCACATGGAATCTTAAAGTAGCTTAGAGTAAAATAGATTTTATTTCATGCAAGTAGATGGTAGTTGTGGAATGTGGTGTTTAATTTGAGCAAGCTTCGCTTATCGATACCACTAGCGGGCTTGCTGATGGTGGGTTCGCCTTGCGTGGTCAACTGGAATATTGTGGACCTAACTTCGTTTACGGTTTGAATGTTGGTATGCATCATTGTGATGGTATCTGCATGTTGAGTCGTGATCTGAATATCTCTAGTTACTCCTTTGAAGATTGCATCGGTTCTGTAGAAGCTGTCCGAAGTGAGGAGAAGCAGAGCTTGGTTGAAGTTTGCGAAAGTTGATTTCCGCGTCCCACCTTTAGAGTAGATCATAGCATTTTCTATCCCTGCAGCCATTTAAATTCAGTACTTTTTTGGTTAGTTTAGGAAACCTGTGCTTCATTGACTCATCTTCCGAATCTTTAAAAAGCCCCTTCCTCTGTGAGCTCTGGTTGAACAATTACGTAAGTCCCCCTTGAGATACCAACAAATCACGTCAAGCCAACTGAGACTATCCACTGCATGAAGGAACCTTGGAGTTAAATGCATGATCTTTCTCGCAATCTTAGCATGCAGGAGACTTTGTTCAAGAGAGGATAGAGTGACCGTTGGGAAACTTTATTTTGTGTTGGTGCGGTCATAAAACACTTGTCAACATTAGGAATATTGCATCATAAGGATGCATATAATAATTAATTGTTAGGTTTGTCATAGTTTGTTAAATAGGTTAATATAATAGTGGTATGAATGTTTTTTTGTTTCGAGTTGTTAAAACAGCTCAATATATTTAAGGGAGGTTGTTTAAGGAGTTTCCTATAAAATAGGATATGAGAATCCTATATATATGGATGTAATTTGTATTATGAAGTGAGTGGAGAAAATAGAAGCATAGTACTATTATGTGTGCAAATTTTTTATTTAGCTTTTATTATTTCTGCCCATTTTTCTCACACTCTATATAGTTCTTCTGTAGTTAGGAAAAGGAACCATGTGTTGGAATTGTTCCCTTATTCCAATTTTGTACAAGAGCATCTAATGAATAAACAAAGCAATTGATATATCATATGAAAACTCTATTGAATTACTTTGCAATTATTGTATGAATAAATTATGTGTATGTAATTAGTTTACTTTGTATTAAATAGTTGTGTTTTCATTTAGAAAATAAACAAATATTCTATTCAATTCTTGAAAGTTCTAGTGGAGTTGGTTAGGGAAATTAATCTAAGGTCCCTAAATCTTAGATATATATTTTTAGACCATTCCTAGAGAGATTAGGTTGATTTTAGAAGAATCCCACATCTATAGAAATCCTTGCTTTCCCACCTCTATGCTCTCTAGACACCCATTAATATTTAATCTTCTTTCACCAAGCTTGGGATGCCCTATTATGAATTTTGTTTAACCTTGGTGAAGTGTGATTGGATAATTCCTAAGCCAAGCATTTGACCAAAGGTAAGCCTTCTCTTTTGAGGCCATCTTCCAAAAAGGAGCCTTATAAATCAAAGATTTTCTTGAACCACATTATTCATAAAAATTGATCCTCTTGGAAACACAACCATTGTGAACATTCTTTTTGGATCCTTATTGTCCTAGCACTTCCTACATCATTAGAGTGCTTGCTGTTCATGTAAAAAAAAGGGTAGAACTCCATTATTTTCATAGATGTATTATCAATGGAGGATTACATTTTCATTGGAATCACAAAATTATCAGTGGAGAATGACTTTGATCTTATAGTAGAAAGATACAACAATGCAAAATGTTGCACACTAATCATTGTGCATTTCCTAAACCTCTAGTGGGAAACTTGAAAATGGAAGAATCCTTTCATGCAGTCACAAAATGTTGAGGGAGTTCTACAAGTGAACTTTGGAACACAAACCTATACTCAAGATGAGTTTGCTAGTATTCTTGCAAGAGAGGTCATTCCACAAGGGCCTTGCAAGGATGAATCTACCACGATACAAGTTAACTTCTGCTAAGAATTCAAATGAAACTTACCCAAGAACAAAATGATTCCACATAATCCTAAGAAAAAGTTGTTTTCTTGTGTCACTTAGTGTCCTCTTCTACCTTCCCTTCAATCCCTCTAATGTTGTTTGTTTTCCTGCACTTGTCTTTTACACTTCATCTTTTAGCTAAGTCCATCCCCCTCTTTTATGTGTTCCAAGTTTACCCTCTTTTGTATCTTACTGTTGTACATCCCCATCACACCCTCTTTTTCATACTTTGTTGCATTTAAATATGTTTGTTTGATTTTCTTCCCCATTTTTATAATGTATACCTTTTCTCTAAGGTTTTTTTGTAAACCCCGTCTTTATTCTTTATCTCTTTTTCTCAACAGTAACACCTCTCTACATTGCCCTCTCTCCATTATCTCAAAATGTTGAATCTGCTCCCCCTTCGTTTCTTCCCCTTACACAACTTGATCACCCCTTTATGCGTTTACTCCTAGTAAAATCCACTACAGTGTCATTTACACAACAGTTATTGGATTTTAATTGCAGATCAACATGGCTAATCACAAGGATATTTAACAGAGAGAACCCCACTAGAAGGTATGGTGCTGATGATTTACTCATCTATGAAATAAATCTCCCCAAATCCAGCACCATTTCCAGGGTATTTTCTCTTAGAAAAAGTTATAAAGAGCCTTTTGTCTGCTGCAAATGCAGTGCCTTCACATGCCACATACACTTTGGCAAGTCTATTAGAGAAAGAGGACTGAGAACAGAATTAGAAAGAAAAATCTCAAAATTTTGTTCCAGCAAAGTATGGCTGCTCCCAATTCATCTCTCCACAAGGAACAACCTATCACCATTTTGATGATTAGGAGGGTCTTCCTCTAGTCACTGTATGAGAGACTCCCGTTCAGAATTTAGAGGATTTTGCTCAATGTTCTCTCACCCTTCCCTTTCATGAGTACTGGATTTGCCTTCCCTCTTTTTGGTCCAACTCTGCTCAACTTCAAAAGATTGTTTCCCTTGCGAATGCAGACTTATGTCCTCCAACTCAATCCTGAAACCCCATTTCCCTCTTTAATTCCTACTTCCTTGAGCCCATTTTTTTAGCCCACACTGCACCTCTTCCCTCTTTTCCCTCCTAACCTACTGCCATCTTTCAAATCTCAGGGGCTATTGGAACAACCATCTCCCTGTTAGTTTGCATTCTCTTTGCAACTGAACTCCCACCACCATGAATGAGCAGGAGAGTGGCACTTTGATCATTGCCGAAGAGTCTAAAGAAAGTGATTCTATTGAAGCCCTTGAAACGATTACTGTAGTCTTCAGTGTGTTGGAAAGAAACTCAAATCCAGAAAACTATGGATGTTCCCCTTGCTGGAAAATGGAAATACTATCCTTTTCAATTCTATCAACAACAAAGTTAATATATCAAGACATTGCAAGAATATGTCCAAACTCAAAATGAATTCCTTAGTATTTGACTCATAATTTCAATTTCCTCCTTAGTACAGCTATAGCAATAGAGCAGCTTCTCATAACTGAGAACAGAAAAGGGCTCTTAGAAGTGATGCACCAGAATGCTGAAACCTCTAAATATTATCTTCTCTATCACCTTGAGTTGTTGGTGATCACATCAAATTCACTCTCTTCAGATGTCAACTCATATTAACTCAGTCAACCAAAGGGCTCCTTAGTAGAAGAATATATGGCCACAGGGGAAAGAAGCATTAGCAGTCATCACAACCTTTTTAACAGCCTTTCTAGAGGACTGAATATCTAACCACTGATCTATCTTTATCAAGGATTTGGTAGACTTTTCCATTAATGGGAATTATGTAAAATCTTAATATAGCTATGTTTTGATTTCTGCTCTTTGTTATAAGTTTATCTATTATTCAAAAAACTGATATAGCTGCTTCTCTTGTAAAGCCCGAGCTTTCTAAAGTTGTCTTTTGGTCCTTGCAATTTTTCTGTTGTAGGAAAAAGGCTTTCTTGTATTACCTTCCACTCAGTAATATAATTATCTCTTTATTAAAAAAAGATATGTGGAATAATTTATTCATTACAACCATTTGATGTTTTGGGGAGTTTTTGCAATTCTGAGAAATTGTGTTCTTTCTTCTTGTAACAGAACCTGAACCATAAGAATATTGTCAAGTATCAAGGCTCTTTCAAGGCTAACACATACTTGTACATTATTCTTGAGTAAGTTGATCTCTTTCTTAAACACTTTTAGTTGATTCATGTCATGTTGTTTGGTTTTGCTATGTTGTTTTTGACCATTCTGCACTATTCTCAAGTTAATCCAACCAGATCTTGGATTCACTCACTTGCATGCTCATTTTATACGCTAACTCATAGATGAATGCAAGTCACATAGGAGTCATGAGGGCTTGCTACGTAGGACATTGGACTACTCCATTGATAACTTTTTTTTAAAAGACCTAAAGAGAAGTCACTCCTAGTATAATTGAGATATATTTGTGGCTTTTGATCTAATGTTTTTGCTAAATATCATATTCAATTTTACAACATTCCAGTTTACTTAAAGATTTTGGTAAGAATTCCACATTAGTTTCAAGTTTCAGACATATATTTCCTACACCCACATTTAATGTGATTCAACTGTGAGAATTATTTGAACTAAAAAATACTCTTCAATATCGACTACCTATGATAATTCCCTATTCTTCAAGCAAGTGTTGGCACTTTGCTTGTTATCCAAAAACTCATTTGTAATAACCCACCCTTAATTTTTTCAAGTTTGCAACTTGTTAGCGTTAGCAAATAAGCAAAAATAACCAACTGTAATCAACCACCTTCCACTTTCTGATAACCTAGATCTCGATGTGGGCAAGGTGAGAGCATACAGTGGAAAGGTTTATATTCCAAGTGATAACATAATAAGCAAATATAATCAACTGTAATCAATTACCTTCCACTTTCTGATCACCCAAATCCCGATGCGGGCAAGGTGAGAGCATACGGTGGCAAGGTTTACATTGCAATGCTGGAAAGAAACCACTTGTTCAGTGGGGTGAGTAGTATTGAAAGAAACCACTTGTGCAATGGGCACAAATGAAAGTAAAGAACCAAGGTTACCCCAAGTTTCCGGGATGGGGACGGCAGGGGATGGCGGGACGAGTCCCCAAGTTTCCGATTTTTGAGGCCAAATTTAGGGACGGCAGGGGACGGCTATACAAAATATAGAAAAAATTAAAATATATAGGGAAACATTAAATATTCATACGAAAACAAGTATAAAGCATGCATATATACATTATAGAAACTTAGCTTATAACATTTTTGTTAAGAATTCATTGCCAATATAGTGTTTTTTTCAATTACGATATGAAAATCAAAATAAAAAGAACATGGTACACTGTTGCCGTCCCCTTGGCCGTTTCCGGGATGGGGACGGGGGGGTTTTGACCAGGGGATGCGTCCCCGGGTAACACTGTAAAGAACTCTTCCGCTTTTTAGTGGTGAGTGCAACAAAGACCACTTATGTAGTGAGGTAAGTGCTAGCAGCCACTTCTTCAGTGGAATATGAAATCACACCACTTATTCAGTGGGTAAGATAGAGATGCCACTTATTCAGTGGGCTTAGTATCAAATCCAAGTAAGAGCTAAATCACTGAATGGTACTACCAAATTAGTGTTACATTGATAGCTCAGTACAAATGATACTAACAATTACAATCCAGTTGCTCATGAGATAGAAATAAGAAATAACCCCCAAATATAATCAACCCAACTGAATTGAGATTCCCAAAATGAAACCGAACAACACGAATCAGTGACCCCTTGCAAGTAATGAACAAGAATACCTCAATGTTGGCACCCAAGAATCTAAATAAGGTCTGAAATGCAATTACATCAGGTCTGATATGGAAGTTGCAGTGCTGTTAAGCTACAACCAGCCAATCAAATCATTCAATGTGCACACCAAACATGACAAGCATGCACTCCAACACAAGATTTCAATGTATACCACTCCAATAACTCCACAACTCACTCAAGTGGACTGGAAGGATAATTTGCAGGTCTGATATACTCACATACAGAAGGTTTAAAAGCCTCAAATTAGTAAGTAGAAACAAGGCACACACTCCAAGAAGGTCTCCAAACCACCACCAATCTCCATGGAATGAAAGGCACTACTGTAGTAAGGACTAGCTGCCCCAATAGGATTTGAAACGGCTGCAAAATGGAGACAAATTCTTCTAAAATCCTCATGTCCCACTTGCCACAAGGTGTATGGCCAGCTAGGAGGGCGATTTGCTCTCAAAAGTTCAGATTCTCCATCAAAAAATCTGCCAACTTGTAGACTTGGTCGCCCAATGCCAAGGAAAAGGTTGAATCCAGAATGAATTTCTCAGTGCTTCAATCTGCAGCATCAAAAATGAGGTACAACCTATACAAGAAATGGTATGGACTAACAAGCATAATCTCATGAAATCTCATTCCAAACACCCTGCAAGTCAGAAAATCACACTAAAATCAGCTAAAAGACATCAAAGAAAACCATAATTGAAATCAAACTGGAAATCTTCACCAATAACTCCAATGGTGACTCATGCAGTGAAGCCATTCCAATATCCAGCTAGGGAGTATCTCTCAACTTCAAAACTAGAGCAACCTTGAGGCTTTTCGTCCTCAAAGCCCAAAGGATTCAATCCTCAAACCAACAACATTCTGTTATCAATATTTAACATAAGTCCAAATGAGAGCCCAAGTGAGTTTAAATGGAAAATGAGGGAGGGATTAGGGAAAACAATTTTAAATCTTTTTTCCTCCAAAGGGGACACTCCCTTTCTAAAGTCTCCATGTTAAAATATTTAACTTTAACTTTATTCACTTTAATCACCCCTAACTAGGCATCCACTTTAGAAATATAATTTGCTTTTAAAAAAAAAAACAACTTAAGTGACCACATCTAGGCATTGGGCTCAAGGGGGTCACAAATGAACTTTTACCCATCACTTAAGTAATGAAGACTAAATATTATTCTGGAAACATTTAAACTCTCCAATTCTGAAATTGGGAACCATTGCATTGAACTGCTGCAGAGAAATAGGCTAGGACTAGGTGCTAACAATAACACTTACTAAAAATAGAAAATTGCTAAAAATAGTGAGTCAAATCTCCAAATTGACTTGATTGGAGTCAAATGGAAACTTACTAAAAATAGCAACTGCTAAAAATAGTAGTACTACTGACAAATGCCCAGAGAAAACCCAAAAAAGCCCAAAAAAGTTCACTGGTAGCGTCAATATACTCCTCTAAACATGTTGACACAAACTCCGAAAGTTAGCACCAACTACCAAGTAAGGGAACTTGAAAAAAGGGACATTACATCATCAACTATTGGAATGTTTTTTAACTTTAAAGTAGTCTTGTTTTCTTACTTGAAATCCACATTTAGTTATATAGCATTCTTGTTCCTTTTTACCAAACAAATTTCTAATTACCAGCTATGTGTATGAGAAATGCATGAAGACAACCAAAAAGAAGATGATTAGTTGTTGTGGGTACAATCATACTCATGCACTAAGGATATGAGATGTGTTACACTAACTGCATGTGATCATAGCATGCAATGTCTTAGCTATTGGGGAATATTATTGTTGGGTATCTGTTATGACTTTAACTGGCACCTCAACATATAAATGATGTATTTCAGCCCCTTGCACAATCTCCAAGTCCATAGTATTAGTTCATAGCATCAACTTCCTACTTTCTTGTATGTAGCTAGATTTCCATTAATACAAAACATGGAAGGGAGACAACCTTGCAAGAAACTATTTGTATATAAATGATCATAGAAAAAAGAAAAATAATGTGTACATAAGTTCACTAATTTATAGTGCTATGGATGTGTGCATTTGTTGGTTATTTTTACTACTTGTCTATTTGCTATTTTTCCCAAATGAATTTCATGACATGGCTTCCTATGCTGTCCAAAATATGCATGCATAATAAATAACTATCACATACAGAAACTTTGCTAGATAAACTCATAAAGTAACATTTACCATGGTTTACAAAGATACTTGATAACACCATCACCTTATAATGATATGCATACACTCTTTATAATTGTTACACCCTTAATCCTTCTAATGAAATAGCGTGTTTTCTTTTCTTTTTGATAAAAGACAATATTATATTCAAATGATTGGATAAGTTACAAAAATCCTATGGGTTGTTATAGCAAGCCTTATAGAGAATCGCAACAAGAAGTACAAATTGTAATGACCCAACGTCTTTCTGTATATTTTTTGAATATTGCTGTTGTATCTTTTTGTGTTTTTTCTTGTTTGAAAATGCATAAATAAAGTAGAAATAGGCATAAATCAAATACCTAGTTGTTAAAACAAAATATTGACATATACCCAGATGTAGATTAATCATTAAAATCACAATAGAAACATACCCATTTCTCTGTCCATAAATTGCAGGTTCCCAAAATGGGGCGCTTTGCTCCAAAATTCTCATGCCTCCCTCCTTGGATGGTACAGCCAGAAATGAATGGAATATGGTGGCTGGAGAGTGTTATCTTCGGTTTATAATAGAAAATGAAGTCCTCCCTTCCCTCCCCCTCCAGAAAACACACTCGAATCTCAAGAGCTAAATAGAAATGCAAATGGTATCCAAATTCTTCCCAAACTACTGCAAATGTGGTACAATCTGGTTGAAGGAATGGTACGGCCAACAACCAGCAATAAAGGCATTCACAAACAATACGAATCTACAATATATTCCCTTTGCGTAGATCACTGAAACAAACGTCTAATCTGCAAACAAACAAACACTGAAAATTTGCGATAACAAGCTCCAGCAAGATCTTTGAATGAAGCCTTCGGCAAGCAACCTTGGGAGATCTTTCACTCCTACAGCTATTGTTCCTTATGAGGGTTTTCGTCTTCAAAGAGAAATGGAAACCAGTCATAAACCAGCAAAGGTCATATCAAAATAACATTCAAGCATATCATGAGCTCTCCAAACCTTGCCTCAAAACTTCCAATCTGATAAAAAAGCCACAGTCAATAATAGGGGCTGAGCTAATCAAGAGATGAACACATTGCCAGTTTCGGCAAATACACAGGCCAAATGAATTGTTGTGCCTCCAAAATGGTAGAACAAAGAGCAAATAATGGAGAAGCTTGTCAATTCACTAACAACCATCCCAAAAGCTACTGCCAACAAAGGATAAGCCACTATGAATATTGAAGCGCCCACAAATCAACCGAGACATAATTGTTTGGACTCGCATCAGGTGAAGTGGTTCGCCAAATAAAGAGACATGATTGAAACTGTCAATCCCGCACCACACACTCAACTGGCCACCCTCCACGAGTTCCGTATAAAGAATGAATTGGGTCTTCAAGCAATATAGGCTCTCATCGCCAAAAGATTAAGGGTCAACGAAAGCAATGATAGAGCCACAAATCTGCTCCCCATTTACATTGCCTCAACAATAGTGATCTATAATCCCTCTAATTGTGCTTGCTCTGATACCATATTGGAAAAATGGGAGAAAATTTAGCACACAAAGTAATATTCTTCTATTCCACACTCAATGCATGGCTAATATATAGCCTTTTTGCATAGCCAAACAACCTCCTATTTAATATTCTTCTTAACACCTGCTTCTTGATCTTCTTGTTTGACTTATCTTGATAGGGACTGCCAAACTCAAATAGATCAAGTTGATATGAAGGCTTTCGCCTCCTTCTTCCCAAAGTTCTCTTGAGCCAACACGTGTGATCAATGTTCTCCTCTCGAGAAGAAACTGCTACTACTGTGTCAACCTGTGGTGGATCTACTGGCATTGAAGCTTCCCGAACTGGTGAGTCTCGCCTTGAGTCAATATCAATGGGAGGTGACTGTGGTGATAATGGTGAACCAGGAGATGATAATCCGGCTTCAGCTTGTATCACTGTCTCCACTGGAACTTCCGACGCCTGCTCGATCTGCTTTTGTTTACCTGTGTTTCTTCCCTTTGTGTTCCCACTAACTCTAACACCTTGAGGAGGTTTCATGATAACCTAAACTCGAGGTCTCGATCTGGATGTAGAAGGTAGTGAGGAAAACCTTGCTGGTGGCTTTGTAACCGAAATTGTCTTTCGCCTTCTCTTGTTGTCCAAGAAGTACATGCTAGTCTTGATAACCCCTCTTGTCAACTCCACTGAAGTATTCTCCCTAACATACCAATCCGGTTGGCGAAGTGGCTGGCGAGCAACTTGGTCTTTGACGAACGTGCTAAGTAACACCTCTTCGTCATCATCTGACATACCCTCAACGTCTTCTGATAGAAAATCAGCAGGCTGAGGAAGAGTAAGTTTGCAGTAATGATGTCGGCGCACTTCAAATTTATGTTCGCAATTGACCCAAAAGTCCTCAAGTGCTGGCTTGTGTGAATTACTTCGTTCCAACCGAGCTGAATAATGACCTAGAGGATCATAGGTGCGCTTCTCATTAAGATACCCGAAATTGAGTTATAACAACTCTTTTATCATTAACTTGCAATCAATGACTGTCCTACATTTGTAAATGCCCCATCCAAAAGCAAAGGTGAATGCTTGCTTGTGCTGATTGCAAAGAAAAGAGTGAACATCGTGAGCTTGTCTCAGGAACTCCATGAATAGGACCTTGTCTGTTAGGTATCTTGGTAGCATCAGAGGTTCTCCGGTGTAACCATAGACTCGAGTGTATGTGAAAGTAGGAAACTGGATGAACCAATCAACCCAACTCTCCATTGCTGATTTTGCCTCTGGTGAAATTTTGATGTGCATCTCATTATTGAGGTCTTTGACTGTCTTCATGAGGAAGTGATCATTCACCTGTTTGAAATACTGTTCAGCCTTTGAGAACTCCAATTGTGAGTAATATTCGTGAACATGCTGAACGCCAAGAGTTCCAATGGTCTTCAAAGTTCTATAATTTCCTTGAAAAGCAACTAAGTAGACCAGATAAGAAACCATGCGAAACTCGTGAATTTTAAGGAATCTTGTGATTTGTTGGTGAAGACATTCATTGATCAACATGGCCCAGTCAAAGTGTTCCTTATTGTCGATAATCCGGAAAATGACATAGAACATCCATGGTCGGAAAATGTGAGCTTCCTCTTGACCTGTAACCCGATTGAGCAAAGTAATCAAGACAGCTACCTCATCCTTGAACTCTGCACGACCAACCTTCTTTGGCATGTTGGTTTTCTGTTCTTTTAACCACCTCTAAGCAACCTTTCTTTGAGATCTTTCTTTGTCTCCGTGCCATATCTTGTTGCAATCCTCAATGACAATGGAAAAATTATCCAAGCGGGGTGGAGTGGCAAAGCATTTCTCAACGTCTCTCGGCTTGAGGCTGCAAATAACTTGCCCATTTGCTGATCGGATTTGTCTTGTGGATGAGTCGTAATGCTTTATGCATGCAATGACAAACTTAAGATCAGCCACTATGATGGGAATAGATGTTGCTGCCAGCAATCCGGAACGGTCAAGATTCTTCATTGTGGTGCTGCTAACACCTTCCAACGTGCTCATTTTGATCACTGGATAGACATAACCCAAGTTTGTGTCAAAGGTTCTCAAAAAGTCATGTGCTAAGACCGATTTGGCCTTGTATTCTATGGGGTTGAATTGCATTTTGAAAATTTGGACTTTTGACTGTAAAGTCAGATATGTTCGGACAACTTTTAGAAAAAGCTAAAAATGGCTCTGAGTGAGGCTAAAAATGGTCGGTTGTGGGAAAAATTTTCAGAATTTTTTTTAAATGTGGGTTTTGTAGAGAATTGAATTCTAAGCAAACCCAAATTGTTAGAAACTCAAAAAAATGAGTTTTAGCAAGGCATGCAAAGGCTTTTCAGTCGAGAATTGCAAGGGTTTTAGGGTTTTTGGGGCAATTTTTCTCGAGAAAAACTGGCACATGGGTTTTGTAGGCCTTGATGAGATGAACAGACCCATGTTGAATTAATATATAGCATCGATCAGATTCTTACAACTCTTATTCGATCTGTCTATTATTAATATTATCATATGAGTATTGTGAAGTTCGATTATTTATCGAATCTTGCAATAATGAATATGGATCTAACTAAAAGTTAATTGTGTTAACTATTTTAGTTTATACGTACTTAAAGGAACACGCCCCATGAGTGGACGTGTCTCCACCTTGTGGAGACACGTCCTCTCATGAGACGTGTCTCGTCCAAGAGTCACCTCTTGCGTATATTTGTGAGATCCGTCTTTCCTTTGCAGATGATCGAAATCATTAATTAATTTGCATTATATCCTCAGATCAGAAGTTCGTTCTTCCATTCTGTATTTGTTACGTCCTCCTTTCTGTGTTTTAGATTTTATTTTAGCATACTCATAGGTATAAAAGTTGAATCCTTTCTAATCAGATTTGATTACAATAACAACCCAGATGATTTGATTTTGGAAAAAATGAGTTTTTGGTCCACATGCAAAGGAATCTTTGGAAAAAAGCATAGTGCTTGAGAAATGGAAGCAACGAGGCAATTTTCTCGAAAAAATCTAAGACATGGGTTTTGCTGCTAATGCTGAAATATGTGAGCACGGATGATTAGATTCTGAAAATTCTGTCGTTTACTTTGACATGTGAGAGAAAATCTAAGACAAGAATAGAAGAATTTTAGAGATAGAAAATAGAAGTTATTATTTTGCCTCTGGAAAACCATGCCTATGCTTGAATTCGATTCGATGAAGTTTGCATGCACTCGAAAAATGAAGTTTGAAAAATATATCTTCTAAACAATCTGGACCTGGCACTGCAAAGAACACTGAAAACACAAGATCGAGATTGGAACCGAGTCAGCATTGGTTGTTGGCGAAGTTGCATAGTATGGCATTGATGCAGGAGGGTTCTGTAAAAGTTGGACTTGGAGATCCCTTATGCCGGTGCCGGCGACGAGGGCGTCGCCTAATTTGAGTGGGGGAGAATGTAAGGGGATTGGTTCCTCCTTACTATCCTTCACGCGTTGGAGCTTGACGCGATCCGGATGAGGTGTGATCCTTGTTGCACGAAGCGATCTGGGGGCGCAATGACCCAGCCAACTTGGTAGCGTTGGTCCTTTGTAGGAACATCGAGTTCCCTTGCATCACGTATTGTGCCTAGCCGATCCGTGTTCCCTTCATGCCAATATTGTCCCATCCGAAACGTCGTTCATAGTGTTCTGGGAACTCTATAAGAGGGACGGGCCAATTAGTCCATAGGGGACTATTGTATTCGAGTTGGCAAAGCACAGATGAGGCTTGGCCGTGATCTAGAATGTCGAGGCCGCATGCTTGCATGGATGTGAGTCCAGTGCAACGATGCGGGTTGAGAGATCGATCCAGGTCAAGACTTATGCATGGCTGGAAATGATCCTTACGAGTGCGCATAATTCAGAGGGCGACTATATGAGCCGAGAGGTACTCAAAGTGTGATATCTTGGGGAGTGACTTCTGGGATATTGGATATCTTGAGCAGTGACTTCCCAGGCATCATATCTTGTGGGATGACTTCTCAGCGCGTCTATGATACTTGTATGCGGATTGAGAATGCAATGCTGGCGGACCGTAGTCATGCTGAGTTATGGGTTCTTTGAGGAAGGGATTCCTCATCGACCAGGATCAGTATTGACATAGTGAAGTCGAGCTGAGTCTCAATGATCAAGAGCTAGGATCGAGATCATGTTCCAGGGTGCCGATTGCTCAGTAGGGGTTTTGCCTTACTGTATCCTCTTGGTGAGGCTAAGTTGGATCTGGCTGACTTGCATGCTGTTGCTAGGTACTCTCTTGGAGAGATGCATTATGCCGTTCCGAATCGTGCTCTTGGTGAGTACGTTATGTAATCTGGGATTGCATTGAGCCGTGCTGGGCATGACTCTATATTCCGAGTTGTGGTAGAGTTGGGTTCTCTAACTTGGGGCTCAATGAACCTGCGTTGGTTGTGACGGATTGTGACTATGGCCTAGGATCAGGAGATCAGGGATCTTGCTGTGAGAGACCGAGCTCTTTGGTAGAGTTACGCATTGGGGCAGTGCACACATCTGGGATGGGGATGCACTTGTTCATAGCACCGTGCAGTGACGAAGTCTTGGGAAGACTTTCTGAGCACTAAGGCGAGCCAAGGCAAGGCGAGCTGATTGTGCCTTCAGATCTTTGGTTGCTTGAGAAAATATGTGTTTCCTCTCACCTGTGATGAGAATAATGGATGCCTAAATGACTTAAATAAATTAATTCATGAAGCAAGGTGCCATAAATGCATGCATATTCCTAAATTTAGGCACCTCAATGCTATTGGACCTCCATTACAGTTAACTGACTGAGAAATAAGCCCTAAATAGGGCGCCACTTCCATGCACTTCAGTTAACTGTGCATGCAAAAATAAGTTGCCATTTGCAAGCAAATATTAAGTCTAGATGAAGTCGACTCAGAAGTTGCAACTAAAGATTAAATATTATTTCAAGTTGAGTTCTCAACCTCCATCTTTATAGGGTGTCACTTTGCACTTGAGTTCAAAAGTCAAAGTTTGACTTCTAGGCGTCACCTTTACGGACTAAAAAATTTTCTTGAAAATTTCATTTGTAAACATCATCAGAGCCCATGTTCGATCACTAATTCAGATTGATTGATGTATCCAGAAGACTGGCTGATAGTATCATTGAAGAGTAGGATCAAGACTAACAAGAAACTCCTTGAGGTTGCAAACCCTAATTCTAACATCTGAGGGTTCAAAATTTAGGGCGCCCCTGGCCTCCAGGGGCACTTTTAGCTTCAAACTTAGTCAATTTTCATGCATTTTCATCATTTTGAAGGCAATTCTAACCTTACTTCATCTTGCATTCTCCAGCGTTCGGCAAAACTTCAGACGTGATTGACAGGCTCACTGTGGAGCTGGCTCCATTCTGCACAAGAGCTCTTAGAGAGCACTTTTCCTAAAAACATCATCTTCTAGGTGAAAAACATGGGCGCCCCTGGCCTCCAAAGGTGCTTTTTCTCCTAGAGTTAGCCATTTTCCAAATTGGCTAAAATTACACTTAATCCCTAGTTGTTGGTTGTTGAGAAGTCCTCTGACCTGGCTGAGGTGTGCAACGGAAAGCTAGAAGCATCACAGACAAGATGAGCATTTGAGATGACCCAAAAGACTGCATTTGAGGCTCCAAAACTTTGGGCGCCCCTGGCCTCTACGGGCGCTATTGCTATTTTCAGACATTTTTGACCATGATTAAACCTCATATTTGACTCCTGATTTCGATAGTTCAACAACTCAGATTAACCCGCTGATAGATTCATTGCGAAGCCTAATCAAGTCTGAGACAAACATCTTTGGTATCATTTGGTTAGAAACCTTCATCTGGTACCTCAAAAGATTGGCGCCCCTGGCCTCCAGGGGCGCTTTTCCTGCTAGTGTTAGTCAAATTTTCATCTCCCTCATTTCTCGTTCAATCTCCCGTTTTAGGTGCTAGACAGATCCTTTTAGGCTGGCTGGTAGGCTCATCGCAAAGCTGACAGTATTCCAGAGAAGTCTTCTTGGAAGTGACAAATCTCAAAAAGTTGATTTGGGCCTTTGAAATCTAGGGCGCCCCTGGCCTGCAAGGGGTCTTTTGTTTCTAGAGGTAGAAAAATTTCGATGATTTTCACCTTGATGAAAATCCCCTCTGAGACGAAGCATCGTGTCATGTCCCCTTCTCACTGACATCTCTCGGAGTACAGGATTAGCCTATCACACGACCCTCGTAGGCTGATAGACTGGATAGAGGGTCACTCTGGAGCTTGGCTCAGCTTCAGTTGGCAGAGTTTGATCAGTAGGCTTTCGTTTGGGCTCGATCGGAGACTTCTTGCAGAAGTTGCTATTTTTAGCAGTTCCTGGCAGGCAGCGTGGGACCCCTGCTATTTTTAGCAGTATGGCTTTGGCAGTGTTCAGAATCACTTCAGTGTTCGTCAGCTTCAGACGGATCAGTCATCGGATGAGTAACGAGGGAGATATTAATATTTAATTATATTAATTAAATATTAATTATTTGATGATTATAATATAAAGTTATAATATTAAATTATAACTTAAGTGATTATTCTTGAGGGGGTCGCCATCATCAGA
The DNA here is from genome assembly GCA_007258455.2 of Sequoia sempervirens. Taxonomy (NCBI): domain Eukaryota; kingdom Viridiplantae; phylum Streptophyta; class Pinopsida; order Cupressales; family Cupressaceae; genus Sequoia; species Sequoia sempervirens. The sequence continues at coordinate 27,430 of VDFB02349308.1, forward strand.
AGGGGCCAAATTGATCATTATAAATTATTATAAAATATTTGGCTGAGACTATGGAGAAATTAAAAGATTAAAAGTTGAATATTTTATTAAAACCCTATTATTGAGGAAATCGCACTTTTGAGAGATATAGTGCTTTTGCATTGGGTTTTGTGCCATTATGATGATTATTGAATTTGAGAATTGATCAACTTTGATTTGAGCAAGAAGCTTTAGGGTTTCAAGTTCGAATTCCTTGGGGAATGAGCCATCTCCATCGGAAGCAATTCAGAGGGTGTGAAATAACACTTGATTTATTGCCAGCAGAGGTTTCTTCATCCAGAGGAAATCATTGATCTTCAGAGATATTCATATTCAAGGGTTTCAGAGAGTTTCATTCTTCTAGAGGACATCTAGCAATATAGGCGCACATATTCTTTGCATCCAGAGACCCCTGAAGAGGCCGTACATTTTTATTCATTGCAGCAATCTGTACTCAGGCCGTACCAGCAGTACCAGGCCGTACCATCTTAAATAAAGCGTATTTCTTCTTGTGAGTAAATCGCTTGCATTGAGGGTAGCTTATCATCTCCAGTTTGGGCGCACACTTGTCTGGCATCATTAGAGACCATCAGACAGGAGGAGAAACAAGTCTTCATCTCAGCCGTACCAGATTTCTGATCACCTACAGCTTGCTGTTTACCAGGTTTTTACCTCAATAAAAGCTTGTATTCTTTATTGCGTGCAATCAGATCTATGTTGTATTGAACCTATATGAGCAATAGATGAAACGCCTTCAATATATCTTGTAATTCTTATGCATGTTGGCCATTTAGTATTTTTTATAGAATTTATTATTCTTCCCAAGCAAAATCGCAACTTTCATTTTATGCTCAAAAAACCTAAAAACTACAAAAAAACCAAAAACGTCAGAAAAGACAAAGAAAACTGTCAGATCCAGAGAATAGGGGAAACTAGGGTTTCTACACATCGTTTTGAACATACCTCGCCATAGAATCTTCGCTGGAGTGTTTTAAGCTTAGATTTTGACACCTAGTATCTGGCCATCTTCCATTGACGATCGCGAAGGTCCTAACTTTTCTCCTAAAAAAAGTGAAAACTACCCACTAGACTTAAACTGACTTTTAACTAATTCTGACTTCACCACTATGATCATGATGTAAAATAAGCCAATCAAAACAATTTTCAGCCAATTCTGACAAGTTTCAATTTTTAGGGTTTTTGACCTAAAAGCAGGTGTCCAAAAACCCTAATTTTCATTTTTTTCAAATTTTACCAGTAACTTCCTGACATCAAACTGACTAAAAACCCATACTTGATTTGCCCGAAAACTATGTTTTGATGACACTTTTACAAGGTTTACACCATTTTAAGCAATGAGGGTAGCTTACTACATAAACACCTTCTCGGTGTAATAATGGCTATGATTTATTTTCTGCCGAAATTTCAGCAGACGTTTTTATATACACGGATATTTTTGATTGTAGTGGTACGCCTCTCAGCGTAATTATTATAGTTCAATCAACATTTTCCATGGTTGACACAAAGCCATATTTGTAGGAAAAATAATATTAATGGCCATGTTGTTCACACTAATATTGGCCTTGAGAATTATATGGCTGAACATATACTTTTATAATTTTTATTGTTATTTTTTTGTTATGATTCTTGAATGTTCTTGCCTTTCGTCAAGTTTGGTTTGTGTTTTTGTCTTTAAATTTTTTGTTTTACTATATAATTGATTTCATGGTCAGCTATCTATCTTGTGTATAGTTTAGAGAATTGTTATTTGTCCATCTTTATCTTTTGGGGAATTTACTTTGCATCCTATTTGCTTCAATGATGGGTTATGTTGTAGATATGTTGAAAGTGGATCACTTGCAAGCATGGTCAAGCCCAATAAATTTGGAGCTTTTCCAGAATCTCTTGTGGCAGTCTATATTTCACAGGTTTGTGTTGGGCACAAATTTATGCTTAATTTTTGCCAGTTCCATGTTAAAATTTCCCCTTATTTGCAATGATTTGTCTATGTAGAAATTCATTCCTTTATTGTAAATGAGATTTTATGTGTTCTATGTGCTCGTGAATTTCTTCTTATGATTTGTACTATTATTTTTATGCCTATTTGGGTGGTTAATAATTTTTTCAGGTGTTAGAAGGATTGGCATATCTCCATGAGCAAGGTGTTATCCATAGAGATATCAAGGGTGCAAACATATTGACAACAAAACAGGTCATCCTGTCTCCATCTTTTTACAATGTATGTGAAAGCAACATGTCGAAGTAGAATTCAAGAAAAAAAAGTGAAACTTATTTGGAGTCATTAAGGAAATTTTATGGTTGAAGTAATGATAACATTTGGAAAGGAAAATATTGGGAGGACAAGATATTAATTGAAACCAGAAATTATGATATATGCAAATGAAAGCTATCATCACAAGCTATGAAAAACTTATGTAGTTTGTTATGCGTGTGAAATGAATAAAGAAAAGAACTGTAGTCAAAGCCCAATATAAGGGATTGTGACTTAGAGAAACCGAAATTGGGAAAACAATAAGACCAAAGAAAGCCTTGCCTACTGTTTCCACTATTTCCTTGCTTTATTACAAGCCTAATGCCTCCTTGAGGCCTTTGAAATGGCATGATATCAGCACTACTCTTACTGCTTATTATCCTTAGCTTGCTTCAATTCACACTCTCCTATTCTGTAGATCCATGCTACAACTCTTACAAGAAATTTACTAAGAATCAATCAATGAATAGAAATTTATATTTGGCATGGATGGCATGGGCATTGTCATGAATGTTTACTGTAGTCTGCTGAGGTCTACGGTAAGTGATATTGTGTGCCTTTATAATGCACAGGGTTTGGTCAAGCTTGCTGACTTTGGAGTTGCTACCAAACTGTCTGAGGCAGATCATAATACACATTCTGTAGTGGGAACACCATATTGGATGGCTCCGGAGGTATATTCAACTTGCTGTAATGATTGGCTGATCTTGTGAGAGGAAAGAAAAAAGAAAATTAGCATATGCAAACTTCCTAAAGATTCTTTAGTATATAGATGCATCTATAAGGTGTTAACTTTGTTGGGCTATTTATAACATCTGATATACCCTTTAAATAATTTGATTTATATAGATCTTGAGTGAATGCATTTTTTTTAGTTGTAAGCTAATATATATGCTATTTGTTTAATTATTGGAGTTTAATTCCATACCAAATGATTGACTTAAAATGTTTTCGGGTTTCAAATAACCACAGTGCTAAGCATAAATATACATGTATGTGTGTGGGGAAGTGGGTGTGTTCATGCACATATATTTTCTAAATTGTAATGCTAATTAGAAAATGAAATAAAAGATTTGATATTTCTCCACATTATGTTTGAATAAACAAGAAATAATACTCTAGTTCACAATTGTACAAGTTCTATGTAGCAGGACTAAAAACACTAGTCCTATAGTTTAGACTTCAGATTACAATTACTCTAGTTAGTATGATTTTGGGCTCAGTCATAGGGTTTCAAATTGTGGTCATGAAGTTCGATATTCAGTGGACTTTAAAACATTATTAAAAACTCATTGAAATCTGTCTAATATTCATATGGATAAAGAGAGCAATTTACTTTTATAAAATATTTTTTAAAGTTTATAAGATATTTCAAAAATGATTTTTCTTCTGCAATTTAGAGAAAAACAAAAGACTCTTCAAATACAATGCTCTCCCAGCTTCTGACAACTTGTTCTTTAGATTTGTCCATACTTATGAGTTATGATGTTGGTGCTGAAGTCATACTTCATACTTAGGTTAGTAATTCATCTGCAACTAACAATTTTAAAGGCACTAAATCCTCATTATGTCGTTTTTCATAATCTTTGGTTTCATATTTTGGCCTTTGTTCTTTTTTTAAGAAAATTTGATCAAAATTGCTGTAATCCTAAACGGTAAGTTTTTGTAATGTCCCCTTCTCATCAGTGATCAGTTTAGCCATTCATCAGTCTATTCCGGAACCCGTAGACTGGAATGAGGTGAAAATTAGGGTTTCTTGGGCTTGGAATTCTGTGGCATTTCATATTATTTACTATTTTTAGTAAATGCTAGTTGTGGCAGTATGCAGTTGGTTGTCTTCAGTCATCACTTCAGTTGAGCAAGTTATTTGTTGTTTCAACATTTTCCTCTCAAGCCTTAATTGATGAAATTTATTGATTAAAGGCATAAGTGTTATATTTTTCAGTTGACCACCCCTTGGCCTAAGGTTATAACTTGTATGTTGTTTTAAAAAGGGGTCTTGAAGGGTACGCCTTGTCATAAGGAGATAATTAATATTTTATTTTTGAACTTTTGCTTGGATGAAAGTGGACGCCACTTTATGAGGAATTATATTTTATGAAATTTCAAAAAAAGAAAAAGTGAGAAGAATTCAAAAAGGTGTCTCTTGGCGTACTGTTTGGGGAAGTTGATGAGTTTCTCAGTTTTTATAAAATGAAGACATTGCTCCAGCATTTGGTATCCATCATTTACCTTACTGTTATGCTCTCAAAATGACTATGGACATTTTGCTATTGCTTCGAGGATGCTACCTCCTAGCCCCTTCCCAATTTCGTGTTTGAAATACAACACCTAGTTGGAACATTGCTGCTTCTCACATCAGACTAGCAGATTGAGCAACAAAGATTGAAGAATTTTGGAGTATTCTACAGTTTTGAATTTCCTGGTTTTGCTACAGCTGAAGCTGTTTTCTGTTCATATCTTTTGGAGTGATTTTTATTTCGTTCTGGGTACTTGAGCAATCCAATTGTTGACTTGAGGCGCCATCTTCCTCAAAAAATCAGAATTTAATTTGAAGTTGTTGATTTTATCTTGAAAAATCGATTTTCTCAAGGGGCCGTACCATTTGATGATGCATTGGAATTCGTGCCAAATAAATTGGAGACTTTGGTGGCTGTTTTTGGATTCTATCTTGGGCGCCAGATTTATAAGGAGCATTTGCAACTTATTTCACGTCATTCGGAGAAGAATTGAGTGAGTTATGATCATTTCATTGATTCTCATAGTTGCAGATTGATATTTCCAGTTTACTGTTTTTGTATCAGATTGTAGAAGTTCTGATTTCTGATTCATTAGCAGCTGTTAGAGAGTTAAACAATCATTGAAAAACATCTATTAATCTTGTGTATGAAGATTACTGTATTTCCTATGTAATTTGCAGCTTATTTCTCATTGTACAAACTGTAAACAGTAGTACTGTTCCAGTTTAATTTGCTGCAATTTCTTTCTGTATCTTCTCACATAAGTCCCCTGGATGGTTTACCGCCAGTGTGGTTAAATTGATTGTAATATTTTATACCCACTCATAGTGGTGAATCCCCACAGCATTGTGGATGCCCGCCGCAGCGGATGAATTGCTTTCTATTGTAATCTTTTCCCCCCACTGTTTGGTGGTAGTGTGGAATTGTTTCTCATGGCTGGTTATCCGCCTAACAGTTTATAATTTCAATTTCTTAGACTCCGTCATATGTTAGCACCTCGCCCTCAGTGGGATCTTGAGTGCACATTCTTGACGTTGAGTAGTTTTCAATTCAAGTTCAGTATCTTCCATTCAAGTCAGATTTTCAGTTTGAGGCTAACGCTAATCCAATCATCTATTGCTGGTTATGTTGTGTTAATTCTTCGAAAAAAATTGGTTAGCATATTTCAGTTTTTTATGACTCCACAAACTACAGTTTTTCCCAGTCAAATTTTGAGACCTAGGAAAAAGAAAATGTTCTATGCTAGCCATTGTTGATCACAGGCCTAGACCACTAGCCTGCACAAACCATTAAATCTAGAGAATGTGTATTGAAATGAATCAAACTTTATAGGTCACTTTAGATTTCTATAGGACATGCTCTGGCAAAATTACATCAGAAACCACCTACTTGATCAAAAGATACAGAATTAATTTGATCTGCAGCCCACTACGAAGAAATATTTATTCAAGTTTTAAAGTTTAAACTCGGTAAATTTTAAACACAATGTCTCAATCTGAAATATAAATTTTAAACTATATAAATTTTAATAAATATTTAAACTTTAAATATACCATGGGTTTCTGCTGCTGGCTGCACCTTAGATCTCTGTTCCAACTCAGCCACCTAGTCCTCCAAAAGCTATTTTTGGGATGTTTGACACCTCATTCTACACAGATCATATAGTTCTCCTAGCTAGATGAAACCTTAGTTGCAATAAAGGTGTGCTTCAACCTCTTCAAACGGATTTCAGTCATACCCATGTATTGGCAGTTTCGTGTGATGTAAATGGATACAATAACCTCCACCCTCGCCTCACCAGTATTTCAATTCAAATCTCTTTGCTGGGAATAATTCTACAAGGCAGTCTTGACTATTATTCCTCATTTCACCCACGTTGCCTAGCAGGACTTTAACTGCACATAAAGAAACTCCCACGTGAACTATCCTCTAATCTAAATTTTACCAGGCTTAGGATTTAATTCTTGCTTCTGTTAAATTTGCAGCCAACAAACATGATAGAATAGATCAACTTTGATACCATCTTAGAATTAGACGATAGGCTGTGAAATACATTGCATTGTGTTTGCTATATATAAGCTTTCAAACCCTGACAAACCTCACACTTGTGTAACCACTACACAAATAGACAAATTACTATATGCTATCAATAGAATTTTGTTAAAAATAATCTACCCACTGTAGCAAACATGAAAACTTGCTTAAATATTCAGTTTATCTAATTCATGTAAGCATTGGTTGACATTATCTCGCCTTTGTTTTTTTATCTTGTATCTTTTAATCCACAATTCAACATTTAAGTTAGATGTCAAAGAACAATAAGTATCAAATCAGTACTTAGGTCTCCATCCTTTCCTAATAGAAGCAAATAGGGATATGTTAACTTTGTATCTGTGTTTTGGATAGTCGATGCACATCATCTAGGATCCATCCTTTTTTCATACCATGACAATTAGCGAACTACATGGTGGAGTGCTTGGCCAAATGACCCCTTGTTCAAGTAACTCTTGAAGTTGCTTCTTGACTACATTGTTCTCCAAAAGTGATTTCCCAAACATATCAATGTTAGGTAAAGGCTATGTTCTATGGGCTTGGGGTGCAAGAGGACACATGGATGGGCCTTGGGGAAAGGGAACCAAGAACATAGATTTGGCAATGGTAATGCAAATAGATATAGTACTTGAAAAAATAGTTATAAAAAAATGTATAATGGATAACAAATGAAACTTTGAAATACTCAAACATATTGCATTAAATAATGAAAATGTCAAATATCATTATAAACATATTTATATTATATTCAAAATGATAATTGCATTCAAAATTCAAGTACAATTAGGTAATGGCCAATGCCTCTAATTATCATTCATCCCCAAACTCCACCCCAAACTCCTCATCACTCGAACTGCTAGACTCCTCAAGGTCAAACTCCTCCAAATGAATACCAACAAGCCCTATTTATGATGCATCATCATCAACTTGTGTTGGCTCTGTTGGCTCTACATCCCATTGAGTTGTTGGACTTGCCTTGTACATAAATGTGTTGTGGTCAATGAGACACAAGGTGCTATGTACAACTACAAGCTTCTTCTTCACACTCCTAGAGGTAAGTCAGTTCTGTTGATGTGATTTTCGTGACCGCACCAAACAGCAGAACAAAAATAGTTTAGGGCTACTCTGTTCTCTCTTGATCAAAGTATTCCGTGTGCTAAGATTGCGAGATAGATCACACGTTCAACTCCAAGGTTCCTTAAGTGCTAATAGACCCAGTTTGGTTGATGTGTATTGCTGTGTTCTTACGAGGGGACTTACACAATTGTTCGGATTTCTTGCAGTTAGCAGCTAATGTATGATTTTGAAGGGGATTCTTGCGTGTATGATTTGGCAATGTAGCTTGTTTTCCTAAAACTAATCAGAAATGTACGGAAAGTAAAAGAGTTTAGGGCCTAAGAAACTTATATTCTATTCTAAATGCAGGATATGTGGAGCTTCGTTTCAATAGACTTCAACCAGATTTCACCTAGCCTCACGTCGGACAGCCTCAGTAAAATCGGTGCAATCTTCAAAGGGACAGCAAAAGATGTTCAAATTATGACTCAACATGCATACACCATCACAACGATGCATATAAGCATACCAATCACAATTGAAGTTAAATACAAGATAATCTCCAGTCGACCACGCAAGGCGAACTTATCATCAACAAGCCGCTAGTGGTATGGAATAAAGCGAAGCTACCTCAATAAAACACCACACATCAAAGTAAACTACTTGCATGAAAATTACGCTACTTGGATACGAAAGGAAGAAGAGACCTTGCTAGCTATTCATGACAAGACGAATTCCACCATCAATGAAAAGATCTATTATCATGAAAAGTATTACACAACAATCTCCACAAAAGTTTTCAAAGGGAAAACTTTCTTTCTTCTCCACTATGCAAAATGTCTACAATACTCTACTATGCAATCTCTCCAATCTCTAGCTCTAATGCTAATGCCTGATCTAATGTCTAATGTTACAAATGAGGGGGACTCCCCCTTTATATAGCTAGCCAAGTCCCAAAAGACGGCTAGGGTTACAATTAATAGAGTGGCCAGAATCGTGCCACCTCAGCCCTAACCCTAAAAACTGCCAGAATAGGGAGTGGTACATTAAATGAATCAAAGATTCCCACTCACTCCCAAAATAGTAAATGTAATAAATGCCCATATTCAGTCTTCTAGAAGATCCTCGTCCAGTAGTGTGTTCCCACTTGCCTTCTCTCTGACTGCCAACTCAACAAATCTGCCAAGTACAACCTCAACTTCCTGAACTGAAATCGGTGGAACACAATCTAGCTGAAACTCTAATACTGTGACTGAATGCTCATGCCTCGTACAAGATTTTCTCCATGCAATCAAGGAGTCCTGCGTGTTCTGGATCAAAGTGGAGAAAGTAGAAGTATTCTCGAAATCATCTTGTACAAAGGTCTTAACATCCGCAAAGAAAGGCACCAGCAAACCCCTCAAATTATCAAAATTAACTTCATCTGGATTCAGCCGCCTAGCAAATATAGCCTCAAAGGTATTTTGAACTCCATCTATAATATTGGCCATAGCCTTATGTACTCTAGCTGAATCCGCCTGTGCCGCATTGAAGAAACCACGCCCTGTGATCGCCGAAGAATACCACCTAGAGAAGTCATACCTGTCATTCTCATGAATGACACCTCCATCAATCAGCAATCGCAATGGCACATGCCTCAATACCTCAAGACGCTGGATTACCCTACTCTGATAGATAGAAGCATCTCCCCAAGCATGATCCATTGCATCTATCCGTGTCAAAATACTAGAGGCCTGCTGAAAGGCAGAAGCAAGGTCCTCCATAAATTTCTCTGTCTCGGCACGAACTCCTGTGACCCATTTATCCGCCACCTGTGCCATTTTTCCTAACTCCATCAAGCCGCTGATTGACTCTCTAGGTATCTCTGCCGGAGGCTCTATCACTGGAACATCCTGCCCTTGAGAACGAGATAATTGCTGTATGTATCCGATTAAAGCCTTGTGTTCTCTTTTCAGCTTCTTATACTTCCCTTCCTTCTTGAATAATCTATCTTTGAGGGCAAGGAAGGAGTTATCACATTCTTCTACAATCTGCGCACCAGTGGGGCGTCCCAAATCTAGAGTCGTGACCACATAATTTTCTGGCACTGCTTCATTCCGGTCACACTCAACTCGTGGCACAGCTACATGAAGGGTACGAGAGCCATCCTCCTCAGTGGAGATCTTCGAAAATTTTCTTGCCTTCTTCTTCTGTGAAGGTGCATTGATCCTGTTCAAAAATTCTTCCATCTCAACTGCTGGATCAATTTCCTCGCTGGGGCTTCTTCTCATTCTATCCTTAAGCCAATCAGGCACATCATACTGTATGTCGAAGGGCTGCTGCTCCTGTGCCTCAACTTCTCTAACTTGCTCTACCTCTATATCATTCTGGCGAGGCTCATCGTCCTCAAGTGGCTGAGTATCACCTGAAACTATATCATCATCCTCATTCATGGCCTCCTCTAACTCCTGCTGAAACTGAGGGTCAGTGATAGTCCCCTCATCATCCTGCTGATCAACCCTAACAGGTGCGTTGACGCTCTGGCCAACTGACTCTCTCCGTGGAGGCTGAATATTATCCTGTACTACTTGCACCTGATTCAATGCAATCCTCTGATCAGCAAATAAAGAGACCTCCTGTATACTTGGAGAACGTGTCTCCAAGGGTGATGCAACTGTAACTCGTGGAGGTTCTGGCTGAGTAGGCTCCTGTCGAACTATTTCTTTCTTCCTGGACTCTGGACCTCTTGTGATCTGTTTCTTTCTGCCAGTAGTGGGCGTCCTGTGATCTCCCATCATATTGTAAGTCAAAGCAATTGACCTACTTTTCAACCTGTTTACTCGTCTATCAACCCATGCTCTAGTAAATGTCATGACTGGGATAGAGAGGGTGTCTAAATCTACAATCTCGGGCTCCGACCAATCTGGAGGTGGAAGTGGAGTATCCCTAATTGCTGCATAATCCGGATGAACAACATCCATATCCTCATTGACCTGGTCTGGAACCGGCACAACTTCACACTCCCTGATCAAAGTAATAGGCAACCGAGAAAACATCCTTTTCCTTACTTCAATCTCATCAACTGCATCGGCCCAATAATCTTCAATGGTGGCCTTATGCTTAAATTCTTCTGACAACACCCACTTGATGTTATGATGCGGGTCATAGTGTTGTCGACTTGTATGATATGAGAAATGATAAAACTGAAGTTCACTTTCAGCCTCTCTAGCTGCCTGCATTGAGGGACACACCTCATCCGAGTTGCCCATGACAATTGGAAACTCTATTCCCCCCTTCTTCTTCTTCTTTTGAATTTTATCAAAGGCAAGCAATTGCCTAGATATCTCTAGCATCAATATTCTATCTGTTGGGTACTTAGGCAGCCTATATGGATACGATGAGAAACCTTGCAGCCTAATGTAAGAAAATCTCGGGAACTGTATGAACCAACACCCATACCTTTCTATTAACTCTTGGGCTTCCCTTGAGATTCTATGACGCAACCGCTCTTGAAGCAGCCTCGTGATGTACATGGTGAAAGAATTGTTGACACGTTTGTAGTGGGTTGTGCTTGACAGGTGCAACTGCGGACAAGCCTCATGGATTTTGAATTGATGAGAGCCACATCCGACAGGTTCCTTGTAAGATATTCCCCTATACTTCGTCATCCGTGCCAACATATAGATACTATAGGAACTCATGTAAAATGTCTTCGTTCTCCTCAAGCCCAGGAGCTGCTCATGCAAATTATCACTGATCATCGCAGCCCAATTGATATAGTCCTTCCCTTCTAGCACCAGGTTGATGTAGTAAAACATCTAGGGTTCAAAAATGAATGATTGTGCACAACCTCCAACCCTGCTCAGCATCATGATGAGATCACAATACTCTTGTTTTAAGTCATCCGCAATGATCTGTTTCGGCAACTTCGTACGAGAAGGCTTGGGAGTGCTCATCCAGTGGGTGTTAATTGTATCCATGCATCTCTCGAATGCAGAAGCGTACATCCGCTCAGCCCGTTCTCTGGATTTGTAAATCATGTTCCTGTGTACCGGGATCCCGAAAGCTTCACCAATGGCTGCCGGAGTAAGGTTGGCTAGCACTTGGCCATCTGGTGACATGATCGACCGGTGTTCCTTCTCGTAGCAATTAGCACACTCCATCATCAGCTCCGAGCATTGAATGGCTGGCGGAAAACCAGCAGCTGCATATAGTCCGCTTCGAACAATGTTGTGCGAAGTGGTCGAAGCCCGATGACTTCCGATTCCAAACATCCTGTTCTTGAAGGTCTCTAGGTTGACAGAGCCCAGGTTGGTGTCTGTCAACTTGCCCAACTTTGAAATAAACTTTGATTCCGGCATGAATGTCTTGCTCAGCTTCTTGATCACAGCTTGCCTGGATGCACCATTGTCCTTTCCATTCGTCCTTGCCTCAGCCATCTCAGCTTCTTCTCTAATAAATTCGAGCCTCAACACTTAGAAAAAGTTTCTAAGTAAACTTCAGCCTTCAACACTTTTAACCAATGTCAATCAGCAACTTTAATAAGCTTGTACTTTGCACCAGCAAGTGCGCACTTCACAACTTAGCACCCTTTAATCTCTCAGCAAGCTCAAGGCGTCCTTCTTACCACTGGCAACCTCAACTTCAGCAACGAATGAAACTTCAGCCACCCACACCAGCAAAGTCGTACCTCTTAGCCTTGGCAACTTCAGCAACAAATCAGACTTTAACAATCAGCAAGTGCGCCTTCCTTAACTTCAGCAATTGTGCTCCTCAGCAACTCAAGGCGTCCCCTTTAGCAGCTCCAGCAACTTCAAACTTCGAACTCTTCAAGCAACAACTCACTGCAACACTTCACTGCAATGCTTCACTCAGAGCAAATCGAATTTTTAGCTGTGAAAACAAGTGAGAGACCTCTCCATTTTATAGCCAAAATCGAATTCTAGAAGAAGCCATTTTTAGCCAGTGCATTTAACTTCCACTACTCCACTTGAAGAATTCGAATTTTCCCTCTCTGGTATTTCTGACACTTGTCACCCGACGTCAGGAATCTTATTCTTCTAGAAACTTGACTTTGACTGGCATCTTTGAATTTATTTTCAAAAAATTTAATTTAAATTCATCCTTTTTAATTCACCAGCCGGAATCCTGTCACTTGAAATTCGAATTTTAACTCTTCATCACCTCTGGAAAATTCATCTTCGACGAATTCTATCAAAATTATCTAGGCAACTCATCTCGACTTCATCACTTGAAGAAATTCATTCCGAAAACACATTTTATTCAAATTGCCTTAGAAAATTTTAAATTTTCCCTTAGAAAAATTCACAATTTGAGCACTGATTAAATTTCCCACTGAAAAAGTGTCGGCGAAGTGCGGAAGACATGGAAATCCATCTATTAGCGCAAATGTTCAGTACCCAGAAGAAAATTTTCTTCGGAACGCCTCGAATCCATGGGTACCCAACGAACGGGTTCATTTAATTTTTTGAAATTTGAACCTTAGAAAAATATTATTTTACCATTTTAAATTTATTCTTCCCCTGTGATCGTTCTGTGTTGCTCCAGCTTGAAGAAACTTGAATTCATCTTGCATTATCATCATCTCTGCCTTCATCACTGAAAAAAATTTGCTCGTGCTTCGAAAAAATTTCACCACCTTGAGCTCTAGGCGTATTTTCTAAGAAGAAAATATTTTGCCTTAGAAAATATTTTAATCATCTCTTGCACTCTGAGAATTTGCCTTAGAAAATTTTGTTTGCCTGCCAGTGAGAAAAGTATCAACTTCACTTAGGAGAATTTCGTTTACGCCTGGCACATTTTGATTTGCCACTCACCATTTATATTTATTCCACACTTGCAACGCAATTTTTATTTAAAATTCTAACGTCGTAGAGATATTTTATTTTTTTATTTTGCTCTTACTCGACACCTTAGGCATATTCTATACTCATCCTTGCCTTTGAAATTTTTATCATTTAGCAAGTTACCTCACTTCATCCTTCATCTCTGACTTTAGGCGCATAACCCACTTAGCATTTTATTCTCAACACCTCACACATATCACTCACCACGCCTTAGGAAATTACTCACTTCACACGCCTTAGAAATATTTTCTAACACTTCATGACACTCATCACCCTTGGCGCATATGAGGCTAGGAGAGGAAATTCAAAAATCACGCCTAGGCAACATATCTTGCAATATTCTCTAACACATCACCCTAGGCGCATTTGAGCTTGATGGAGGATAACGCCTTTCACCACCTTTCACCACGTCTAGGCAATATTTTCACCTCACTTACTACCTCCATTCACCTTTTACCTTCCTAACTTGGGCGCATTTAGACATGCAAGGAGGACGAGTTTCTTTGACTTGTTGACTTGCTTCCAACTTGAGCGCATTTGAGCCTTGCTGGTGGATGAAATTCATTGACCACTTTGACTTCTTAGCCTTTGGGCGCATTTCACCCCTTGAGGAGGATAAAAATCTTTGACCTTGTTGACTCTCTCCTAACTTGGGCGCATTTTGATGCAAGAGAAGGATAGGCGCATTTAGAGGGGTGAGGAGGATATCTTTCATGCCTTAGAAAATATTATTGCTATCAACCTTGAGCTGGGCGCATTTTGCTATAGGAGCAGGATGATATTTGTTGACTTCTTTGACTACTTGTGCTTTGGGCGCATTTTGCCCCTGCTGAAGGATGAACTCATACTTAGAACTTTTTCATGTTTGGCATATGCTTGAAGGCGCATTTGAGGTAGGCAGAAGGATGGAAAGGCGTTGACTTCCTTTGACTTTCTCTCCTTGGGCGCATTTTGGCCTGTGCACTGGACGAACTCAGCATCCTTGGAAATTTTCCATGCCCTATCAACTGGGCGCATTTTGCCATAGCTGCAGGATTGAAGTTCCAGACTTAGAACATTTTTCATCGTTTTCGCCAGTATTTCATGCCTTGCTATTTATAGTAAGTCCTTTCAATTTTGCACCTCGGAAGCTCGGAACGACTTGAAATTTTACACACTGCATCCTTATCACCTCATTGTCCTGTCGACATTGCCATTTTTAGCTGACCTGCTATTTTTACCTTGTTTCTGAAGGTGGTTTACTATAAATAGTAACCTCATGTTTCTGATAGCTCCATTGCTCCGATTGATTTGAAATTTTAATGAGGCGCTCCTCACCACGTGACCTGTCGGCTGACACTGACGCATGCAGCTGATTTACTATTTTTAGCCCGTTTCCAAATTGACTTACTATAAATAGTAAGTGCTCCATTTGACTCGAAATTTCACCAGCAGACAGCCTGAAGGACGCTGATCGAGGTGGTTTACACCGGTTTTCGAAAATTTTGACTTTTTATGCCTCTTTTTAGGTCCCGAAGCTGGAAACCCTAATTCGCTTTGCATGCATATTAAATGATCTCTGTTTCTCTTCGTTTTTGTGGCACTGCGATCAGCTCGTGATTCTAATCTGCTGGGAAGCGGCTGCCGGGACACACCTGCTAAAAATTGCAAGTTCCTTACTGAGTAAGTATCTGCGTTTGCATGTCATACCATCGCGAAGCTCTCGAAAAACCCATCAGGAATCATCCGACATGCAAAAGAAACCCTGACATGCAAACCCTAAAAATAGCCTCGGAAGGCTAAACTCTGAAAGTTGTCGTCTGGTTTTGCATGTTACATCATTGCGAAGGTCTCGAAAAACCCAGAAGGAATATGCCAACATGCAAAGAAAAACTCTGCATCTGTACCCCGAAATTTGTCCCGGAAGCCGGACTGCTAAAAATAGTAAGTTGTCTGTTTTCGCTCAAATTTTGCATGCGAGTAGTCTGATGTGCTCTGAATGCCGTGTGACTGTCGGAATCTTAAAAATGCTGAGAAACTGCATGTAATTTCACACTTACTAAGAATAGTAAGTATCTCCGAATTAGCTGAAAATCCGCTGAAAGCCTGTTGGAAGCATACTAACACAAATGTTAAGCTCAATTTTCAATTTATTGACTTCGTTCGACCTTGGACTGACCAGAAAAAATGAAACCCTAATTTTCAGACTTGGTCAATTTCACGTTTAAACTCACTGACGGGCGCAATCCCTCGAAAAGCGGACATCAGAAAAGAGACAGAGCGGGAGAGAGAGAGAGAAAAAACCCAAGCCAAAAGACCAGAATGGAGCAAAAATTAGGGGGTCCCCATCTTGAATGGGGCGATGTGTGAAAAGGTCACAACAAGTTCCTCTTGACAAAGTGGATGAAACTAAAAGTTGAGGTCAGTTATTTTTAGCAACAAAAGAACTAGAAATCTAGGAAAATGGACGAATGGCTAGTGTGGTTGTCAAAGAATTAGGCCCATGCGTAGTCCACCATAGAATTGGATCCTCTTGTGCCATAGTCTTCCTACTCATCTTGGTCTCTTCTAGATAACCCTTTGTTGGCGTAAAATCTAACACCTCTGGAGTGCAGGTTTGTACGGACAGCTATGTACACTACGCAATGAGTGCTCTTCAAATTAGGAGGGGAAGCTCCCTCGTTGTGCTGGAATGCATGAAAAAGAAAAGTAATCTAAGTCCTATCTTTTTGTTCTCAGCTGGAAGAGGCACAAGGTTAAGAAAACCAAGAACGTTGTAGCTAAGGATTTTATGGTTTCGTAGATCATTAACTACAACTAAGCTATCTACTTTAAATCTATCCAATTTCCTCAAGAAAACAGAGCATGAGGAAATGGAGTAGGGTTTTGACTATCAGACGATAAACGAGTTTAGATTCTCTACTTGAAGGCAAGGTGGCGCATCTATCAGCTCAATCTAGACAAGTTTATTGGGCACAAAACAGATTTAAGAATTTACCATGACAATCTTATGAAACCCTATGTGGCATAACACTTGATCAAAATAGTAAAGACTTACAAAACAGATTTATCATCACAATCTCACGAAACCCTATGTGGCATAACACTTGATCATAATGATAAAAGGTTCACAAAACAGATTTATCATCGCAATCTCTTGAAACCCTATGTGGCATAACAATTGATCACAATGGTAAAGATACACAAAACAGATTTATCATCATAACCTCTTGAAACCCTATGTGGCATAACAATTGATCATAATGGTAAAGTTGTACAAAACAGAAAGAATTCACCATTACAATTGCATGAAACCCTATGTGGCATAACAATTAATTGTAATAGCGAAGACACATGAACAAATACCAAAAGAGCAATATTGAGGGCAAGGTAGGCGCAGCATATATTTCTCTCTCAAACAAAAGTTATTTACAAATGAGCAAAAGCTCTTATTTATATACATCAAGGTGTAGGGAACCCTAAAATCACCTTGAGTCAACTACAGTCTTGCAATGCATGCAAGATTTGCCAAACCCTAATAAAGTAAACTATACAGTTAACTGGAAAACTACCATCAGTTAACCGAAACATCTAATCTAAAAATGGACAATTGTGCAAGCATGCACGTCCTTATTGAAAGCGAGTTAACTGGAACACTACCATCAGTTAACATAAAACCCTAAATAAAACTCCAAGTGTATAAAGCTGATCTCATAATAGATATGCATGTGATGACAACATCGAGTTAACTTGAAAGGGTAACACCAAGTTAACTCCTGTGCGTAATGTCTATCCTGAGAGGTGGGAACTGAAGTCTACTGGTCGTGATCTCGAGCAACCAATTCCTCAACGAGGCTGTCAACTGCATCAGCATCTGAATGTCAGCAACTTGAGCAATCTTGGCAATCTTCGCACACTCAAACTAGCATTTCATTGACTTATAGCTTTGGCGGCTCCGTAACTGAAGTGATGGCCATTATCCCCTCTGCGGCTTGATACAAATCGGTCTCAGCTTTTCTAACGAAATCATGAATTAAGACCGATTTGGTCTTGAATTCACCGGTGTACCGTGACTAAAAACTCACCGCTGGATCATGAACACGCTATATTCACAACTTTCCGAAAACTAAAAATAGCCCGCCGAGGCTAAAAATCTTCTAAAAGTTATTTTCGCTTAAAATTGAGATTGGGTTTTGTCCGAAGAAGATTCTAAGACAACCCGCAACGTCGATTTATGCAAAAATTTGACTTCTACTCGACCATGCAAGGAATTTTCAGTTGAGAAAATTAGAGCCTTCGAACTATGCTCTGGAGTAAATTTTCCTGAAAAATTTTGGCACATGGGTTTTCTCGAGGAAGCTATTCTGAATCAACCCAGATGATTTGTTTTGCCAAAAGTCGCCAATTCTTCAAACATGCGAAAGAATTTAAGACGAGAAATAGAAGAATTTAAGATAGAAGAAAGAAGTTTTTAGTGCTGCTTCGCTAAAATCGCCATCTTGTCTGAAGTCTGCTGATAATTCTGACTTGTACCTGCAAATAAAATGTTTTGATGTCTTCGCCAATGATTGTTGATGAAGAATTTGCCTTTGGTTTGCTAAAATTCGCCTTTTGGTTGAAGAAAAACGAATTTTGACTTTGAAGATATGAATTGCCTTGAAAAATACGAATCTCCCTTGAAAATACGCCTTGTGAATGAAGAAAAACGAATTTTGCTTGAAAATACACCTTTGCCTTGAAGAAAAACGAATTTTGCTTGAAAAATATGAATTTCTCTTAAGAAAAACGAATTTCTCTTTAGCTTTGTGAATAATAAATGAAGATGGCGCCATGCTTAAAGAAGATGAAATTCGCATCAATCTGACAACTGCAAGATTTAAAACCTCAGCTGAAAATAGAAGCCTTCTGATTGGACCCCTTTCAGTTACACCGATACTGACATTGAGTCCGGAAATAAATAATAATAAGTTAATATTCATCATGCAATTTGCAAAGGCATCAATTTTAGAGATTCGCCATTTTAATGCTAAATATGCATAATAAATATTAAATATTATTCAACTTTAGTTGACAAACCGGATGAAGCTTTAGGCTTCACCGCTAGACTTCATTGATTCCGAAAAGTCATCATTTAAGCTCATAGGCGTCCATTTGCTCAAGATATTCCACTTTTTATTAACTTCCTACTTTATAGCTGACGACAAAGTCACGACTGGCCATCTTCAACACTAATTTCTGGGTGATTGAGTGATGCTGAGACTGAGCTGAGATATTCATTGGAAAGCCTATTGAACAAGGAAGAAATGTCTGCTGGGAGACACAACTGCAAAATCCATCATTTAACCCCTTGAAAAATTAGGCGCCCCTGGTTAAATTGCTTTTACGGGTTCCAGACTTAGCCATTTCTCAAACTGCCATCTGACACTTCAAACGGCTGCTGCCGGTGAACGGTGAACCCTGCTGATAGGAACCGAAGCTCACTGCATGACTGGAGACATTTTGCATCCAACGACTGTATACATGACCTCTGAAAACTGTGTTAAGGGCCTGAAAAGTAAAAGCGCCCCTGGCTCTTAGTTGCACTGATGTCGTTTTGACGAAAGTTGAACTTTCACCCAAGTACCCTACTTTGACCTCTGATATCTGGAACTGGGATAACCCGATTCAGGGACTATCTGTTTTAACGGACAGCCAGAAGGGCCCACAAGAGAAATCTTTGGAGGTGACGAAGCAAGAAAACTGCTTCTAAGACCTCAAAAACTCCAGTGCGTATTTTATTTAAAATTACCGCTCCAGACTTAGCCATTTTCCAGATGTCCTCACTCTTCAACATTTCGCCAAAGACCTTGCACGTACGAGCATTTGCCAAATCCCGAAGGCTGACGGCTAGGCTCGTTGAATAGATAAAATGATTACGCTCAAAAGCCGTGAAGACTTTGAACGCGAACGACCTCATCTGACAGGCCTAAAGGCTAGGTGCCTTTGGACTGTAGAAATACACTGCAAATTTTATGTTGGTCCGCCCGTGAAATTACGTGCTTGATAGAACCTCCGCCACGATCACCTGAAACGTTGGATCGACAAGCAGGATGATGCATTGCGAAGCTAGACTAGAGTGGTACTGATGTCAGGAAGACTTCGTCTGCAAATTTCACCATCTTAAGGGTCCTTTAAACCAGCGCCCCTGAGCTGTACTTGCACTGGGAACAAATGGAGAAGCTCAGAAACGTGAAAACTCCATTATAAGCTGATCTTCAGACGACTGCTGCCGGAACTCTGAGACTCGAATGACTGCGTTTGATATCTCGCTGGATAAGCAGACTAGTCGTGAACAGATTGACTGCATGAGCCAACGAAAACGCCAAGATTTACCCCTCCTTTAAGATGGGCGCCCTCAGGCTAGAGTTGCGCTTTTGCCTGAAAAAGACAAATTTCTCACATCTGGAACTTTGGGAATTTCAACTTCTGTCGCTGTTTGTCGGAGCTGTGGGTCTCGGAAAGCCTCGCTGGATAGTTCATCGGATAGCCAGACTGATTCTGAATAGATTGACTGGATGCCTGAACATTTTAAACAAGATCTTAACCTTCAAAAAGCTGGGCGCCCTTGGGCTATAGTTGCACTTTTCTGCTTTTTCCTGAGAAATTTTCATATATTAACCACTGAAAACTCTATCTCGATCACTGAAATGACCGTGTGCAACGTGAAATGTTGTCGTGAGATGTTCCTCCATCGTGAAACGCTCCATTCTGAGTCTCTGCTTCAGGTTTTGTTCAATAAAACTGACTTTGACTGACAAACTATTAACAAAAACTCCATGCTTGATATTGCCCAAAACTGTGTTTTACATCATTTTAGCAAAGTTTAGACTATTTTATGCAAAATGCCTTGATGAAGCAAAAATTTTGGTTTTGGTACAACACCCTCGAGAGGCAAATTTTGTCCACTTAGTATGAGTGATGTTGGCCTATGTAGAATCATACATCTTCAGCATGGCCTCCATGAACTCTTCCTTCACCTTAGCGTCTTGTGCAGCGATAACTTGTCCAAGCCTTTGCACATACCATTTTGAATTCAATGCATAGGCAACCATATGCAAGGGAGTGTTGAGCTTCTCCCATTGGCAATTAATGACTGGTTGAGTATGTTCATTGTAGAACAGCAATGTGGGGTCTTTCTATTGTACAATGGCCTCCATTTGGCCAAGTATACTATTGATGCACTCATACACCTTTTTAAGGCTAGCTGCATTAGCATTCCATATATAGTAACTTTGATGACTTGAGTAATGATTGCAACAATGTATCTTGCATCAGTCCAAAAAGTGTCACTCTTCACCACCCCACCCTCCTCCCTTGCTGTAACTTTGATGTCAATAATGTATCTTGTATCAGCCCAAAAAGTGTCGCTCTTCACCGCTCCTTCACCCTCCTCCCCTTCTCTAACTTACAATCAGGCCATCGATTCCACTATGCTGTCATGACCATTAGTTGCAATGCCTCTTGCAACTCAAGAATCTTCTCCAAGAGAATGAAGCATGATGGATATCTAGTCTCTATAGGTTTCAAGAACTCCTTCTTAGAAGAGGTCCTAAAGAGTGCATGTGAAGTATGGTGGTTGTAGATAAACATTTGCACATCTCTAACATCATTAACCACCTCTTTCATCCAATTTATTTTTTCCATGTTTTTGAGTGCATTATTCATGGCATGCATACGAGGAGTCCACCAAATATCCCTATAGGCCACCTCAATCAATTTCTCTACAACTTTTCACGTATATGTTGCATCTATCACTACTTGCATCACATGCACTTGCCCAACCTCCTCAATAGCATGTCAAATGATACGGAATTGAAAATCAGCATCCTTGTGGTGCTCTAAACAATCAATATCCCTAAGGAAGTAATGCTCCTTTGTACATGTGACTATAATGTTGATGAGTGGATGATGGTTGATGTCTATGTACCCATCCACGATTATGCTACTTCCATAGGTGACCCTAGTAGCCTTTATTTTCTCCATTAGAATGTTAATCATGGAATAGTTCTCACCTAAGAGTGTTGTCCTCAAATTTGTCTCCATTTGTGGCACATATGATGCTCCTACTATTGTTATTTTTTCCATAGCTTCCTTAACGTATTTTTCCTTTTCACATGATGATTGTGGGCAAGTTTTGTATTATTGGTGATATATAGAATTCTTTTTATCCATAGATTCCTCTAATGTGCAACTTTTGGTTTGGTTGTAGGTGATTGAGATGTCTGGTGTCTGTGCTGCATCTGATATTTGGAGCGTAGGTTGCACAGTTATAGAGCTACTGACATGCATCCCTCCATATTATGATCTTCAACCTATGCCAGCTCTCTTCCGGATAGTGCAGGTCATTTTTCTCCATGTTTCTCTTACTGATGTTATAAAGCTTTGTTTTATTATAAATCTGTTTGTACATTTGTCTTTTCCAATTTGAAGTAGAATTAATTAACAAGAAAACAGGCAATTCTTTTGCATTGGCATAACAATATATACTTGCCAAGCATATGTGCTTAGGGAGTTAAAGCCTTTGATACTCATATGACGAGTTAGGATCATCTATACAATTTTGTACTTTTCAGGATGAGCATCCTCCTATACCTGAGCATTTTTCCCCTGGTATTACGGATTTTCTGCACCAATGCTTCAGGAAGGTAAATATAAATGGTTGAATTGTTTAGAATTGTGTATTTGAATGCTTGAAGTCATTTTTATTATAATCCATGTGTGAAAAAATGGAAGAAACCAAGCATATAAAAAATGTCTTCTATCTTTGACTTTTGTTTAATTCAAATCTGAAGGTCTAACAGTTTGTTGATGGCTCACAAGCACATTATATGTCACCAAATTACTATTCAATGCACAAAGAGTCTGTTTGCATGAGTTAAATTTCAACTTGTACAAACAGATTCTTTTTACATTGAAAAGCAATAATGCAAGATATAATGTGTTTGTGAGCTATCAAGGCATAATCTATTCCAATCTAAAATATGTATACTTTAATTTCTACAGGATGCTAAACTAAGACCAGATGCAAATACTCTCCTGAAACACTCATGGATTCAGAATTCAAGAAGTTCTTTTCAGTCTTCCCTACAGAGAACAGGTGGAAAGATAAGGTAATGCTGGCTTCTATATCAGTTCATGTCTAGATAGCTTAAAGGATAAAGTTTTCTGTAAATGCATGGATGCATAAATAATAAACAACCATTTTGACTTGCTGAGTATGG
The DNA here is from genome assembly GCA_007258455.2 of Sequoia sempervirens. NCBI lineage: Eukaryota > Viridiplantae > Streptophyta > Pinopsida > Cupressales > Cupressaceae > Sequoia > Sequoia sempervirens. The sequence goes on from VDFB02349308.1 coordinate 50,153, forward strand.
TAAATGTAACGTGCCAACCCTTCGGTAAAGTAATAATTTCCTAAATTTACATCATATGAGTAAATAAACATGTTAACATGACATTGCAATAAAAAATTTCCTTTTCTTTATTGATAAAACATGAACAAGTTGCCATATCCATTTACAATAAAGATTCCATTTCATTATAATAACTTCACAAGTGCATGAAACAAGCATACATACCTTAACTAACATAGCTCAAATGAGCTTTAGAACAAATAGTAGTAAGATGGTCCATGATCTTCCCTTTCAAATCATGGTTCTTCAGAAGCCTGCTATGGAGGAGAAACATCACTCGGGCGCTTTCCCGCCAACCACGGACTTATAATGCAGTCCTACGCACATCGATTATTCAATAGATGGCCCTCCCTTCGACCAAGAAATTGGTAGAGTAACCGATACTGTTAACCAACTGAGCATAGTGGTGTGTCCTACATAACTAGATCCTTGTAATCCCACAATCCTGAACTAGCATGTACTATTGGATCACCGTGAACTGACAGTGTAATCATCGCCCAATCTAAGAGGATGCAGGTAGATTACACTACTTTGATCAAAGAGTTTTAGTTCAGTAAATGATTGAGAGAGTCATCTATCACATACACTACTCAGGGTCGACTTGACTTAAGGCTATCTGTAAGAACCCTGGTGGTTCTCAACCCCAAAACCCTGACTGTATGTATTGTGTTTTGCAAGTTTTCTGTTTTTTTGTGTTTTTGATAGATTTTTGAGAAAATACAAGGAGCTGCAATTTTCTAAATAAATGCTTGAAAATTCATAAAAATCATATGACCATGGAAATGCGTAGGAAATGTTCAGAACATAGAGGCGTATCTATTTATTCAATTTTCCTGAGCTTAACAATAACAAAATCTGAACAAAGAATGAAATACAATATTTTTATTAAGGAACCTGATGGCGGCTGTAGCAGCATTAAATGGATGAAGAAAAATGGTATATCAACTTTGATCTCCGAGCACAGACAAAGAAAATCTCCAGATATACAAGGCGCACTGGGACCCTCTGCCCAAGAATGAATGATGAATGCGTCCCTCCTGAAGAAAAGAAAGTACGGCCTGGAAAGTACAGATCTGTACGGCCTGAGCAGCAGCAATAATAAATGTAGTACGGACTCAATAAAGACTGCCAGATCTCTGATAAAATCACTCTCTGATAGGTCGCCTTTATTAACTGATGGAATTCTTTGAATCTCCTTCTGAAATTGATTCAATATGATCAACTGCAACTTCTGAATGAAGTCACCAAGATGCAAGCTTCAACTGGTATTTCACAGTCTTAGTCTGCCAATTCCTGAAGAGGTATCGTTCTCCAGAAATGATTCGTCTGCCAGAAACCCTAGGGTTTGCAAACTCCAATGCTCAGAGCAAAATAAGACAAATTAGAATAACATAACATAATGGTTCGATTTTGTCTTTCCAGTGTATATATATTTCCCCTTGAGAAATTCGACCCAACAGCTCTTTTAATAATCATTTAATGAAATGATTAAATTCGCCTTTAAGACTTAGGAGAAATTATAAATAATTAAATGACGTCTCATAAATGAATAATAATTATTCATTATGTCAATTATATCACTTTATTATAAAGTATTAAAAATACTTTATAATATCCCATTTAATTATTAATATTTAAATATATTAATAAAGTGACTTTAATATAAAGTCAAAATATTAAATATTTAATAATCATTAAATACTCCTTATTTCTCCTTCTGATCATCCAACTGAAGAACTGAGTCGATTCCGAGCATACCAGCTGAACCAGGTGCCCTGCCCAAAATAGCAACTTCCGCCTGACCTAACTTTCTAAAAATAGAAAGTTTCTAAAAATCCACTCTAGAAGATTCTGCGAAGGCCCAACCTGAAACAACTGCAAAACTGAAGCTACAAAACACTGAGTAACTGCCTTAGATGATCCTCTGCCCACATCTGTCAGCCTACGAGGATCAAAATGATAGGCTAACCACATAACCAGCTACGCTGACTAGGATGGGGACATCACACTATCTTACATTATGCATAGGTTATGTCCTTCAATGGATAGTTAGTCACCCCAGACTAACCTACGACATACTAACCGCTAGAAATGAATCAGCACAACAAGTAATTCACATAAACCCTCCTATTTTGGAATTCTTTATCCTAGGAGTATCTCAAACTTACCTCAGTTAACCTAATAACTTAAGCCGATAGAATTTACTCGACTCTTGTCCTCATTTTGGTCCTAGTATATAATAACTAATACAGCCATACTCTCGCTATATGGAGATCATACAAATTAATGCAAAATACAACTAGAATGCAATAATTCATTTCCTATGTATAGACACTAAACATAAAACATCCCATGTTCAAACATGGCTAGTATAATATACTTATGTTGTACCTTATGTAGTATTACTAAATTCATCAGTCAAGTACTTTCTCCTTTCATGGAGTATTGTTGTGACCTATTTCACACATCGCCCCATTGCAAATGGGGACTTGTTGTGACCTTTTTCACACATCGCCCCATTGCAAATGGGGACCCCCTAATTTTGGCTTTGCTTTTCGGTCGGTTTGTTGTTGTCTCTCTTTTCTGCCGTCGGTCTTTCTGGGGATGTGCCCATCTTTGAGCTTGAATTGAACTTTTGGCCAATTCTAGGAATTAGGGTTTTGAATTTTCCAGCCAATTTGAGGTCAAATGAAGTAAATAAATTGAGAATTGAGATTAACGTTGATGTCAGCATGCTTCCAGCAGGACTCTCAGCTAAATTTCATCAGATTCTGACAACTTACTATTTTTAGTAAGTGTGTAATTCAAGGCATTCTGTCAGCATTTCTCGAAGTTTTAACAGTCACACTGCGTTCAGAACATGTCAAGCTGCTCGCGTGCAAAATTTGAGCTGAAACAGACAACTTACTATTTTTAGCAGTTCAGCTTTTGGAGTAGATTTCAGGGTTTAGAAGCAAAGTTTTTCAGTGCATGTCTGGAGATTCCTTCTGGGTTTTCAGAGACCTTCGCAACGATATAACATGCAAAGTGAGATAACGACTTTCAGAATTCAGCCTTCAGAGGCTATTTTTAGGGTTTGCATGTCAGGGTTTTCTTTGCATGTCAAGTGATTCTTTGTGGGTTTTTCGAGACCTACGCAGTGGTGTGACATGCAAAGCAGGATAATCACTCTTTCAACAACTTACTATTTTTAGCAGATACATTCCGACGGCCGCCTCCCAGCACTTCAGAATCATGAACTGATCGCAATGCAACAGAAACGAAGACAAACGGAGGTCATTTGATACGCATGCAAGACCAATTAGGGTTTCCAGCTTCGGGACCTAAAAAGAGGCATAAAAAGTCAGAATTTTCGAAAACTGATGTATACCACCGCGATCAGCATCTCTCAAGCTATCTGCTGATAAAATTTGAAGGCAAATGGAGCACTTACTATTTATAGTAAGTCATTTCAGAAACAGGCTAAAAATAGAAAGTCAGCAGTAGGCGCCGACGTCAACGGGCAGGTCACGTGGTGAGGAGCGCGTCATTCGAATTTCAAGTCAAACGGAGTTGTGGAAGTCATGAAACTGGGCAGTTGCTATAAATAGTAAGCCAACTCCAGAAACATGCTATAAATAGCAGGTCAGCGCAAGGCATCAACAGGTACAGGTCAAGCAAGTGATGAAGACCCTATGGCGCGAATTTCAGATCAAACGGAGTTGTAGAGGATGGAAAATCGGACACTTACTATTTTTAGCAGGTTGGTACAGAGGAATTAGGGTTTCCTAAAATCAAGGGCTGAGCACAAAAGTCAGGCAGAAGCGGCGTTCAGTCACAATCAACACCCTTCAAGCAATCAACACGCAAAATTTGAAGGCATTCCGAGCAATTGCTATTTTTAGTAAGTTGCTAAAAATAGTAGGTACAGACAGATATCAGGCATCAGTAGCACAAACACATCCCGAGGTTCAGAACAAAGCAAAATCCAGCCTTTTTGGAGCTTGAAATTAGCTTGAAGTGCAAAGTTGACAAACTTTCTAAAAATAGCAAATTAGGGTTAGCATGATCAAGTTGCCCTAAATCAGGCAAAGAGCCTAAAATTCACTGAAATTGATAAGTTTTCAAGTCCAGCTAGTGAAGAACGCTATTAAAGCTGAATGAGGGTGAAAATCTTCTAAGTGTTAGAAATTTGAAGCTCCCTATCACATATGCGCCCTTGCAAGCTTGAAGGAAGTTGAATTTTTTTTCAAAGTGTGTGAAATTGGAAGTGTGGCACCCCAAATGCGCCTAGGAGGTTGAAGATTGCTGAAATTTCACTAAGGCATTTTAAACTTGCAGCTCAAGCTCCCATGTGCGCCTTGAAGAAGAAGAAGCATCAAAATTTTTCTAAGGCACCCAAAGTGGAAGTAGCACCTTCAAAATGCGCCCAGCTCAAGAGAGGAGATGGAAAAGTTTCTAAGTGTCAAAATTGAAAGTTGCCCCTGCCAAATGCGCCCAGGAGCTAAGGAGGCTAAGTGTTGAAAAGTTTAAGTATGAAAATTAAAAGCTCACAGGCTAAAATGCGCCTTAGTTTGGAGGAAGAAGCATGGAAAAATATTCTAAGTATAAAAACTTGAGGTAGAGGGGGTGAAATGCGCCTTCACTTGTGGATGGAGTTAGAATTTTTTTGAACTTGAAGTATAACCTTCCAAATGCGCCTAGGTAAAAGGAGTCACTTGGAAATTTTCTAAGTGTTGAAAAATGAAACTAGAAGAGGTCATTTGCGCCCAAGGAGGAAGAGGGTGGCTGAAAGTTTCTAAGCATGAAAAATGGAAGCTAGCCATGTCATATGCGCCCTACCTTGAAGAGAAATTCTTGAAGAATTTTCTAAATAACAAAGTGGAAGCTTGACTAGCAAAATGCGCCCTTGAGGTGGAGGAGTGGTGGTAAAAGTTTCTAAATGTTCTAAAGTGAAGGTAGAAGGCCTCAAATGCGCCATGGCTGAAGCTGGAGATAGAAGTTGGAAATTTACTAAGTATGTCAAAATTCAAAGCATGACCTCTTATTTGCACCTTAGGCTAGAGAAGTGAGTTTAAAAATGTCTAAGTGTTTCAAATTGAAACCTCACCCCTCCAAATGCGCCCTTGGAGCTAAGTGGAGAGTAAAATCCTTCTAAGTGTTTAGAATGAAAGCTCAGGGGTGGATTTGCGCCCAAGACAAGAAGGAGGTGATTGTGAATTGTCTAAGTATAGAAAACTTGAAGTATGCACCTCTATATGCGCCCTTGCCAAATGGAAGTTAGATGAAAGATTCTAAGTCTGGAAAATGGAAGTAGGAGGTCCCATATGCGCCCTTGAAGAGAGAGAGGACTTGAAAAATATTCAAAGGCATTAAAAGCAGGTGAAAACTAGGCATCAAGGCGTTGAACACATGCATGCAAGAAGACAAAATACAAGGCGTCTATTGTATGAAGTGGGTCCCTTTGAGAATATTTTAAGTGTTAACACTTGAAGCTTGACCCCTTGTTGGTGCCCAAGGTAGGTACGGAAACTAGGCGTAGGAGTTTGAAGTTAAATGCCTTGAACATTTTGACCTTGGAAATATTTCTAAGTGTGGGAAATTTAAAGTGGACTCCTCTATAGGCGCCTAGAAGTTATCTGAGGAATATTTCAAGGCGTTGGAAAATTTTGAAATTTAAAATACCTCATCAAATGCGCCTACGCTTGAGTGATGAAATTCACTGAGGCATGGATGAAATTGGCAGGGATGAGTCAGAATACTCCATCTTCATGAGATCGATGAAAATTTCAAGTCAGAGCGACAGGATGCTCACTGGGATGAAGAATCAAATGAAATTTCATGAGGAATTATTTTTCTAAGGTTCAAAATTCAGGAAAATTAAATGAACCCGTTCGTGGTATACCCATGAGTTCGACAAATTCTGAAGAAAATTTTCTTCTGGGTATCGAAGATTTCCAATGAAGAACGGATTTTAAGGTCTTCCACGCTTCGCCGAAGCCTTCAGGATGGAGATTTTGATGGGCACTTGAAATAATGAATTTTCCTAAGGGAAATTTTAAAATTTTTCTAAGGCAAGGGATAAAATGTGTTAAAAATGCCTTGGCGGATGAATTTGAAAATGATCACCTAGATGATTTTTGATCAAGTTCCTAATGAAAACATTTTTCTCGAGCCAGAGTTGGATGAAATGTCAGCCGGAAAAGTGAGGAAGATGCGGTTGAAGTTAACACTTTCGAAAGATGATACGTCCTTAAGGATGATGAAATTTGGCTAAGGCATGAAGAATTTGAATGCAAAGTTGGCTAGTGAAGACAATGAACCCTTGGAAGTTAAAACACGAAAATCCTAGTAAGTAAGTTGAATTTATATTATGAAATGTTCTAATACTCTTCTCCTTGCTTGTTTTGCAGGAGAAACGTCGAGACCAAGCGGTGATGATTTAAAGTGATGAAGAAGATAATCCAAGATGACATTTCAACCTTGAAGGAAGAAAAGTTGTGAAAATTGGCTAAGTGTTGAGACTTAGTGATAGAGAAGAAACGTTTTCAAAACTCAAGATGGAAAAGAATGGAAGCTCGAGCAAGGTTGAAGAACAACGTCAAGAAGAAGATCGAGAACAGTGTGAACGCGTCTACAAACGGGAATCTTCTAGAAGATGGTGGCCATTAATGGCTCATTTATTACCCCACTCATCTTGGTGGCGGTTTTTAGGGTGAATCTTGTTTAGGGCTGAGGTGGCACGATCTAGGCCATCCAGTCGATTGTAATCTGAGCCGTCCGTTGGACTTGGCCATCTATAAAAGGGGGAGTCCCCCTTCATTTGTACATTCATGAGACAGTAGAATTAGAGTAGAAGTTAGAATAGAGAGACAAATTAGAAGTAGCTTAGTATAGATTGATAGAGTAGTTGAAGAAGAAGGAAAGTTTTTCCTTAAAACTTTGTAAGAAATTGTTGTGAACACTCTCCCAATAAAAGAATTTTCATTGATGATGAATTTCGTCTTTTGTTGTGAGTAGCTAGCAAGGTTTCTTCGTCCTTCTGATTCGAGTAGTGACTTAAAGTAGAATAGGTTTCATTTCATGCAAGCGATAGTAATTGTGGAATGTGGTCTTCAATTTGAGCAAGCTTCGTCTATCCATACCACTAGTGTGTTCGCTGATGGTGAATGCGCTTGTGTGGTCAACTGGAATATCATGTACTTAACTTCGATCATGATTTGTATGTTTATATGCATCGTTGTGATGGTATTTTCATGCTAAGTTGTGATCTGAACACCTTGAGCTACTCCTTTGAAGATTGCACCGGTTCTGTGGAGGCTGTCCGAAGCGAGGCAAAGCAGAGCTTGGTTGAAGCTTGTGAAGATTGATCGCCATGTCCCACGCCTTAGAATAGATTTAGAATCTCTAAACCCTGCAACCCATTTAAATTCAGTACTTTCTGGTTAGAATAGGAAATCTGTGCTTCATTGATAAATCTGTCGAATTATGAAAACCCCCTTCCTCTGCTGCTGAACAATTCCGTAAGTCCCCTTGAAATACCAGCAAATCACATCGAGCCAACTGAGCCTATTCGCACTGAAAGAACCTTGGAGTTGAACGCATGAACTTTCTTGCAATCTTAGCATGCTGGATACTTTGATCAAGAGAGAATAGGGTAGTCGTTGGCGACTTTATTCTGCGTTGGCGCGGTCACGAAAAACACATCAACAGGACCCTCGGTGGTTCACTTTTAGGGTTGCAATTTCATAAGTTCTTTTGCCCCGAGAGTTTCATGTTAGAGTTTTTTGAGTCATCACCCGAGCCAAGTAGAGAATTCAATCCCGAAACTGTTCTTAGACCTCATGGAAGCGCTCAGAAGGTCCGGAAAATGAGGAACGCCTGTGCTTTGGGTCAATTCTGACACTTCCTATTTTTTAGGGACTTTGCTTTTATCTTTTATCTTTTTTCATTTTTGGCACTTTTGGACCAATCCAGGATTTACTATTTTTAGAAAGTTTGCTTTTTTGCTTTTTCTATTTTTCGAAAGTGCCAGGTCTTGCAGGTAACAGAGTCAACGTTTCCACCTTTAGAATGAAAAAAGCAGAGAAAAATCTGAAAAATCAAACAAAAATCAATCAAAAAGCATGCGAAAATAAGCAAAAATCTAGTGAAAATCATGAGAAAATCAAGAAAATCATTAGAAAGCAATGAAAAATCACGAAAAATCAAGGCATATGGCGAGGGTTTGATGATCCAGAAAGAGACAAGCATGAAATTCATGATGATGAAGGATGAAAAATGGTGTAAGTTTGAAGAAACTCGCCCAAGGACAAAGAGCTTCCAAGTCCGCCATGGAGATGGCAAAGACAATGGCAAGTCCGCTTGGAAGGAGCAATGAGAATGGCAAGAACTTCTTAAAGTCCGCCCAACACTTGGATAGGCAATGGAAAGGCATGAAGGAAGTCCGCTTGGGAAATGGAAAGGCCACCCTGACGTTCGCCTAGACATTGAAGAGCACATGGAAGGAACTATCCAAAGTCCGCCATAAGGAGATAAGCAACATGGAAAGAAGTCTCCAAAGTCTGCCGTTGCCTTGGAAAGAAACCTTGGAAGTCCACCCAAGCCTTGAAGAGTATTTGGCAAGCTAGCTAGGAAGTTCGCCATGCCAAAAGGGAAATGGAAAGAAGACTATAAAGTCCACCTAGGCATTATGGAAAGAAGTTTGTGAAGTCCGCCACCTTTTGGAATGAAGTTTATGAAGTCCGCCTAGCAATATGGAAAGAAAGCCATAAAGTCTGCCTTGGCTAATAAGTAAACATGGCCAAACATTCATGAAGTCCGCCACACTAAAGAAGAACATGGCGAGCTAAGAAGAAAGTCCGCCATAGGGATGATAAACATAAATGGCAAGGAGATTACAAAGTCTAACCTAGGAAAATAGCCAAGAAGCCTCAAAGTCCAACTTAGGCAAGAAAAGCAACGTCGAAGACAGTATAAAGTTCGCCCTGAACATGAAACATGGCATCAAGTGTGAAGTTCGCCGTTGGCTAAAGGAAGGAATTAAAAGGACATGGAAAATAATTAATTAGCAAGGGATAAATTAAAATTCGCCATGATTAAATGATTTTAAAAGGTTGGATAAATCAAGAGGTTGGAAAATTGAAAATCCATGTAAAACCTTTTATTAGTTTCCAACATTTATCCTAGCACTTAGAAAAAATTCAAACTCCAAAGGGAAAATATAAAGATTTTGGATAAAGATGAAGATTGGAGAAATTATAAACTTTCTTTGGAAAACGAGAAGAAAACAAGTCTAAGTTCAATGGACTTAAGAAAAAATATGAAACTGCTAAAATAGGTTGAACTTCTTAGCCTTATAATGAGTTTTAGCAAGTCATTTTCAACTCACAAGTTCGATTGAGAAGAAAGTTAAGCTCTCTCCAAATCGCAAGAGATAGAATTTTTGAGAAGTAGAATTTTGAGAGATAGAATTTTTGGAGATTAAGTGATTTTTTAGGGTGAAGAACAAAGAAAGAGATTGAAATTCTGAGTTGAAGGTTGAAATTTTCAAAGGGCTGGCTTGCTTTTCAGCAACAAAGACAGAATCTTCGAAGTTTGAAGCTGAATTACCATCCAAAGAGTATAATTCCAGAATTTAGAATCAAAGTTGATGGAATTCATTATTTCTACTTCTGTCTTTATTCATTCTCGAAAAATTTACTAAGTGCTTTTACTTTCAGCTTGATTTTTTTCACAGAATCTAACCTTCAATAGGCTGAAAGTTAGAATTTTCGGGAAGAAGATTGACAAGAAATCACAATTAAAAGCTTTAAAATTAATATACTTTCTTTTCTCGCAGGTTGATGACCACTCCTGGAGAACCTTCGAAAAAGGCATAGATGAAGTTCGCAAGCAAAGGAGTTCAACAAGATTCGAAGATTAACTCCGAATGGAAGAACGTCATGGATACAGACCTTGGACATGTGGACCTCGAGGAATTCAAGAAGAGAATGTATGGATTAGACGGACTCCTTCCAACAACAATTGCTCGCCGGATGATGCGGAATGGAATTGTTCAAGCATTTGGATTTCCTCCGGTAGTGGAGTGTGCTGAGTTGATGGTCGAATGTGCCAGACACTACAACTCACAAGAAAGACAGATCATTGCTCCCGATGGAAGGATTTTGGCACATCTCGGAGAATTAGCAATCCAAGAAGCATTCGACATTCCTAATTACGTCTGGACTTCATATAAGACTAAGGAAGATGCAAGGAAAAGTTTTGAAGAACGGATAAATCAGTGTGCAACCCACATAGACAAGTCATGGTTGGAAAAGCCAAGGGCTTATGTAAAGAAGATGCCAAAGAAATTATGCCGAACAGACTTCAAAGAAGACTATGGAGATATCATGTTACTTTTGAACAAAATAATGGGTAGCCCTCAAGGTGCACCATTCGAAACATGGATGTACTTTTTCATCAATGAGATCACCTTAGGAGTTAGAATGTTCAATTGGTCGAGGACGATCAGTGACAACATCCATGAGAAGTTGATGAACTTGGAGAGGACTAAATCATTCTATATGAGCTCTTATGTTATATATCTACTGGCAAGGGCCTATAAGATATTCAAGATTAATATGCAAAGGTGTTGTAGGCAACGGAGAAAACAAATTCAAGGTATATGAGTGCTACCCCTAGTTGCAGCTGTCTGCCAAATCTCATTTCAGAAGAGCACATGATGCATTCCTAATGTACATTACAAGGATATTACAAGGAGGAACGCATCAAAGGCTGACCAATGAAGCTAAGAGCCTTATTAGCAAATACGTATCCTGGTACATCCATTTTCCAAGATTCACTTACATCAGAATTCAGGGATTCACGGGATGTCCGTTCAAGCTCCCAATTTATCCCACCCACAGAATGATTCTTCTTGAGGTTCTTAGACAGCTTGAAACTTATCAAAACTTCCAAAGAGTAAAAAGTAAAGCGGCCATCACTTTCCCATTCTTTATTGGAAATATGGAAGAATCTTGCCCGTCGGCATAGGCAACTGAAGGTGCCCGTCGGCACAGGCAACTGAAGGTGCCCGGCTAGAGATGCAATGGTATCCATTCACGTCATACCGGTCCAGAGCCAATTTTGATCCTCACCATCACATCGGGGCTGTGAATGGAATAAAATACAAACACAAGGTAGACCTAGAAGACTACTAGGCCAATGTTGTAGATGAATTTGATTTTAGAAAAAGATTATGGTCCAGACTGTTAGTCAGTTTAATCAGGACAACTGAGCACTTCCATGTGCCGGATGAACTTGAAGATAATGGCGAGTATATACAACCAGGTTTTGATGAGAGTTGACCTCTTCTTCTCGTAAGATGGTTAGAATTAGAGCTTTCAGACTTGACCACCTTGATGAGACTAGTCGTCAAGTATTCGCAATGGTGGGCAGACCAGCAGATGAAAGAGCTACGGCGGAAGAGTGTTCCTTTAACTTACAATTTTATGGGTGAAGTAGAATCTTACTCTTGAAATACTGGTGCGTCCCAAGGTGATGAGCCAATCGAGAGCACTAATCCCAGGAAAAGGTAAGAACCAAAAGGAAAGAAGATTGTAGATGAAGAACCTACCCGGAAGAAGCAAAGATCAGAGTCTCTTCATTCTGCCGTATCTGCGAACATGAACGAGATATTAGATATTAATGAATCATTGGGAGACATAAGGTTTCCTTCTCGCATTCCTGTTCAGCCAGAGGATGATGAGCCTCCATCTCCCACAGGCACAAAGATTCTATAGTCTGACAATGAAGTTGATATTTTAGATAGTGAATTTGAAGAAGGAATGATTTTTGCCCTTAAAGGAATTCAAGAGATTTTGTGCGCACAAGATATTTAGGAAGAAGAAGACACTGAGCAACCCTCTATCCTTGATTGGTTGAAGGAGAGATTGAAGATAAAAGAACAAGCAGAAGTTCTAGAAGAAGATGACATGGCCAATTTCTTGGCCAGACTGGAAGCAGTTAATCTAAGAAAGCCTGCCAAAACATTCTCCACTATCCAAAGAGATGAAGCTGGCCATCGTATGGTGCAAATTGCTATACCGACAGTTGATAAGTCAAGGGAGGGTATTACTCCTCAAGAATATGCCATCACCATTGTCGACCTGGGCCCAACACGAAAGGTCAGGAAGTGGAAGATTTGGATAATTCGGTTACTTCTATCAAAGCGAGGTTGGAAAAGAAGGTAGCAAAGAAAAAGGAATACAAACGAGAGGTTGAACGCCTAAAAGAGTATATTCAACATTTAACCAAGCCTCTTGATCAAACCAGCTCAATAGCTCCTCCATTGATGAGCTCTTCCCAGGAGACCTTTGAAGAAGAGAAGACTATAGCCAAAGAAACCAAAGAATGGATAATCAGCAAAAGTGAAGAAGTGGTTGTATTTGCAGAGAAACTAATGTTGGCATATGGGAAAACTTCTTCTTTGCTTTTGAGGATTGCAGCTTTGGCAGAGGCGTGGGACAACTCTCAGGATATCCGGGATGGAATCATTCCGTGCCTCAAAGTGTTCAAAGGAGTTTCGAAGCAGGAACTAGTTGATGGAAAGGTGATTGCAGTAGGCGCAGCATATGACTTCAACAGCTGGTACATGGCATTGATGACATGGAATGAAGTCCTAGAGAAGGTGAAGGCTGATACTATTCGAGTTGAGGAAAGGACGAAGGAGTTCTTGGAGAAGATTCTATTTGTGGCTCTAGATGCACTTGAGAAGGACATTGTTCGGGCAAATAACATGCAGCTTGAATACTTGAAGAGCAAAGTTCAAGAAATCTTCTTCACCACCACAGGGCCGATCCTTAAACAAAATTTGACTAAGGCAGCCGACTTTTTGTCCATCTGGCATACCTTCCAGTGATAGGAATCAAAGTGGTAGATTGCTTTTGTAGAATGTTTGGACGATTTGGACTTGCTTGAATACAAGGTCAATGCGTTGCCACTTGTCACGATCGAGGCAGTCAGCACAATAGTTTCTAGATTTATCCAGTACAATGCCACTTGGGAGGATAAGGATGCGCCCCCTGAAAGATAGATCCTCACACCAGTTCACTCACTGATAACTCACTGATCACTGATTGTATTATGGGAAACCCTAGTTTGGGTTACTTTCTTTTAATCTCTTGCATTGATCTTGAATCAATGTTGGCCGTTTATTTCAGTTTCAAAACTCTATATAAACTCTTGTTTTCCCATTTCATTGTATGGGAGAGAGACTTATGAAATTGTTGCTTATAACTGCTTTGAGAATAAATGTTCATATTGCATGAGTTGCTTTGAATCCTTGTATTGTCAAGTGGTTGTATGGTTCCATATTTTTCTTCCACATAAAGTAGATTAAAGTAGTATTTGATTTGAATGCATGTTAGATGATTGATAGATTGATAGTATAGATTGGTGGAACTTTCGCTCATACTTTCTTTGTATGGATGATTTTCATTGAATGCGTAAAGTTAGACTGATCTTATAATGTCGATGGTTGAATGCTTACTTTGAATAATATTGTACTCTTGATGGTATCATTCATGGTAAAGAAATATTAAGCACAAATCCTAGAAGATTGCACTTGCTTTGTGTAGTTGTCGTTATCGTGACGAAACAAAGTATTGCTCCTTAGTTTCACCTAATCTTATCGTCTCTTGATTTCATAGGAATAGTATAGGACTTCTAAATCCGATTCCTTTTTTTCTTTTCTTTTAGAATCTCAAAATTGAAAATCCCAAAAAAATATAGAGCATTTAATTTCAAATCCACCTAAGTCCTTACTTTTGAGTAATTTATTAACATAGGTCCCTTTGTGTTACCAACATATCACAACACCCATTGAGCTTATCTACACCTGACTGAAGAAACATTGGAATTGCCGCATGATCTTTGTTGCAATCTTTGCATATGGGGTAGTTTTTCAAGAGAGGATAGAGTGTCTTTGGACTCTTTATTCTAGAGTGTTCGGTGTGTCACAAAATGCACATCAACATAGAATTGGTGCTAGAGGGAGGGCCCACAAACAACGACAGTGAATAACTCTCAAATTAGGCAAGATGCAGTATGGTGTTGCCGTACGAATTTCCTTTTGACATACCTGTTGAACAACCAGAGCAGGAATAGACTGATATCATTGATTAGTTGTACTCACTAGCTTGGAAGTCACAAACAGACCGTGCTCAATTTGGACGAACAAGCCGTGTTCTTGCTAGGGAGGAAGAAAAAGGGTGAAAAATTGAAGAAGCAATTCAAATGGATTGGATAAGCCAAAAAAATGATTGTCTAAAACAAGCTTTTGAAGTGATAGAACGATTAGTCGCCACTGGCTCATCCTCGACAAATCCAAGTTCTCCTAATATAATGAAGAATGGTGCTTCCGGGAAACATTCCTAATCCAGGACAAGATCCCTAGCCAGTATTACAACCAAATTTGGGTTTTCACGATGAGCAAGAAGACATCATCACCAAATTGTTCAACCTTGCGTGGCAAGTAAGAGGAAACGCTCCTGACTGGTTTCGATTGCGCTTCATCCTTGAAGAAGAAGGAGAGAGCCTGATGTATTGAGTTCAATATCCAAAGAGATCTTCTTGTCGAAATATTTGAAGCCATTCAACGACAACAGAATCGACAAGCTAATCAACAAGCCAATCAACAAGTTCCTCAACAAGTAAATCAACCAGCTCCTGAAGCAGCTCCTGCGCATCCTCAACGAGATTGAAGACACATTGGATCGAATTGGTTTTTTCTCGCCTAATAAATTTCGAAGTTACTAGATCCACTCCAAGTTCTTTCAAAGAATTTGTGGAGTTATCGCCCTGTAGAAACAAGCAGAGAAGGAAAACAAAAGGATCACGAGAAGAAACATCCAGTGCAGTTGGCCCTAGTGAAGAAGTACTCTCACCTAGTGAAGAATTACCAAGTGGAGAAGATTTTCTCGGTTTATTCCAAACACCACCATCGCAGATTCCCATACCAAAGGCTACTCATCAACAAGTTCCAATATTTGCACAACCAATTCAACCAATTCAAATGGTTCAACCAATCGTTTGGCATCCGCAGAACGCGTCGCCCCTTACTACATTTTCTGATTATCATGATATGCCAAAGAATCCAGAGTAGTTTTGCTCCAAGTTCTAGGTTGGTGATGTGAATCGAACAGTTGATGAACACATCAAATTTTTTTAAGATACTCTGCAAAACCGAGATATCCAACACGAAGGTGTTGCATGCTGGTTATTCTCATGCTCTTTAGGAGAAGAAGCATATTATTGGTATGTGAACTTACCAGTGAATTCAATCCGAACCTGGCAACAGTTAAAGGAAGCCTTCTTGGCAAAATTTATATTGCCAACCACACCAGCTGAACTTTATAGGCAGTTTGTTGAAGTGAAGAGACAAGAGCATGAATCAATCAATGCCTTCAACAACAGGTTTCATAAGGCATATTCAAGGTTACGTGATCCATACGAATTGAATGATGCCGCAACATTGACAATCTACTATGCCGCCTTGGATAGTCTTACGTCTATGTTTGTAAGAAGAGCCAACCCAGTCTCAGTTGATCTCAAAGGAGCCTATCCAGAAGTAATCAAGGTTAATTCTGATTTGGTTATGAATGTTGCCGGACCACTCAATCATCTAGGGTATGCCGCTATGCCGAACCAGATAGCAGGGATCAATCAAGCATTGTCACATCATACGCCAGTAATGAATCCTATTCCACCTCCCAATAATCATTTGGTGATTCACCCAGGAGGTCCTATTTCTCAAGTGCAACCTTCACAACTAGTATATTTGCAAAGTACAACAACGTCCACCAGGACACAAGAAAAAGAAGAGATGAGACAGTTGATTGAAAACAAGTGAAGAAATTGTCTATTGAAGTAACTCATCTGAGAAATCAGAACAATCAACTTCAAAACATGCAAATAAGTTCTCAAGGATACGACAGTAATTATCAAAATTACCAAGGTGAATCAGGCAATGCTCAAGGCTACCGTAATAATAATCAAGGATATCAGAAGAGAGCATGGAATACAGGACCGAACAATGGAAATGTGCCATTACCCCTAGACAATCCTGTAACTCGAGAGAATTGACCAACAGAGAGTATACTCTATTGTACCCAAACCAAATTTTTTGCTTCATGAAGGCATTTTGCTTAAAAGAGTCTAACCATTGCTAAATGATGTCAAAATACAGTTTTTGGGCAAGTCAAATATAGACTTTGGTCACTGTCATGTTAGTCATCAGCAGTAATTGGTTAGTACCTAGAGCTTAGAACCAGAACTTGGGACTCAAAGCAGGACATGTGATGATGGAGAAGTGCCTCACTACGAAATTATACTCCTATAAGGTCAAATCAGTGGCTTGAATAGTGTTTACCTAGGATGAAACAGATGAAGATTTCAAGCAGAAAGCAGATCTGTGCCCCTATAGCCCAGGGGCGCCCTTATTTTTGAAGGCCTAGACCTTGTTGCATGTGCTTGCAAATATGTTCAATCTCTTCAGAATTAGTCTGGCTATCCGATGAGCTATCAAGTGAGGTCATCCGAAGTGCAAAACTCCGGCAATTGACGTCAGAAGCGGGAGGTATGAGGAGGCTGTAAGTCACAGAGGGTTGTCATATTGCAGTTTCTGCGCCCCTGTAGCCCAGGGGCGCCCTTGAATTTGATCCTTCAAATGATTGAATTTGCAGATGTTGTCTTCCTGAGATCTTTTCTAATCTAGTCTAGCTTCGTAACGCACCAGTTCGCAAGGTGATTCGACATGCCAAGTGATCGTGACGGAGGTTCTACCGAGCGCGTAAATTAGAGGGTGGAGAAATGTAGTAATACACATCTATACCTCTGTAGGCCAAGGGCGCCCAGCCTTTAGGCGTGTCAGACATGGTTTTTAGCATTTGCAGTCTTCATGAGACTTGTGCGCAATTACTCCAGCTATCCAACAAGCCTAGCCATCAGCCTCTAGGATTTGGAAAATGCTCGTACGTGAAAGGTCAGTGTAGAAGGCTGAAAAGTGAATACAGCCGGAAAATGTCTAAGTATAGAAAATGCGCATCCCCTTGGAAAAGGCACCCTTCTTTTTGAGGTCTTAGAAGCAGTTTTCTTGCTTCGTCGCCTCCAGAGACATCTCTTGTAAGTTGATCCAACTACGTAGAGAGACTGACGGTGCGTGAATCGGAGCACTCCAGCTCTCGGTGTCAGGGGTCAAAGTAGGGTATTTGGATGAAAGTTACACTTTTGACAAAATGGTGTTTGCGCCTTCACAGGCTAGGGGCGCCCTTGCTTTTGGGGTCCCTAATGCAGCTTTCAGGTATCTTGCATACAGTCATTGGATGTGGAATACTTCCAGTCACGCAATGAACCTATCATCCAATCAGCAAGGTTCATCGTTCACCGGTAATGGTAGTTCGAAGCGTCAGATGGTAATGGCAGTTCGAAGCGTCACGATATGGTGGATTGGGCTGCCGAATGTATGTTGTTGCCAGCACAGCAGGAGCAACCAAAGTTTGAGTATCATTCTGACATTCAGGAACTAAGAACTAAACATTTGAAAGTGTTTAGTGATATTCCACCTAGCAGACCTCCAGACAGGGGCATCAATCACATTATCAAGTTGGAGGAGGGCGCAAAGCCAGTTATGATCACACTGTACAAACATCCGAAGCGCCTCAAAGATGAAATAGAGAAGACAATCAGTGAGCTATTAGCTACGGGGCATTTCAGACCTAGCCAATCACCTTTTGCTTCATCGGTGGTATTGGTGAAGAAAAAGGATGGGTCACTCAGAATGTGTATAGATTACCGCTAGCTTAATAAGAGAACAATAAAAAACAGATATCCTATACCCTGCATAGATGAGTTGCACAGAGCATGCTTCTTCTCTAAAATCGACTTGAGGTCCAGGTACCATTAGATTCGGATGAGGGAGCAGGATATAGAAAAAACAACTTTCAGATGCCATTGTGGCCATTTCGAGTTCTTGGTTATGTCGTTTGGTCTAACCAATGCACCTGCTACCTTTCAGGCTACGATGAACAAGGTTTTCAGTTCTCAGCTGCGCAGATATGTCTTGGTCTTTTTCGATGATATTTTAGTGTACAACAGGTCATGGGATGAGCATTTAGCTCACTTGGATGCAGTTCTGAGCATTTTGGATAGGGAGTCCTTATATGCTAAGGAATCCAAATGTGTGCTAGGAATGTTTGAGTTGTTATATCTTGGCCACATCATCAGTGCCAAGGGAGTTAGTATGGACCCTGAGAAGGTCCGAGCTATAGTGGAGTGGCTAGTTCCAAAGAACCTTACCCAGTTGAGAGGATTCATTGTGTTGTGTGCTTTCTACAGGCAGTTTTTTAGTGGGTTCTCGCGACACGCAGCACCCCTTACTGATCTGACAAAAAAGGGGGCATTTGTTTGGTCACCACAGGCTCAAGAGTGCTTTGACAGATTCAAGGTGATTATGACTTCGTGTCCAGTTCTAGCACTACCAAATTTTACGAAGTCCTTTGAATTGTATTGTGATGCCTCAAGAGAAGGCATTGGTGTAGTGTTAATGTAGGAGAGACACCCTATTGCTTTCGAGAGTAGGAAGCTTAGGGGTCCAGAGAGGGGTTACAACATCCATGACAAAGAAATGTTAGCCATTATGCACGCTTTGGCTAAGTTCAGGCAATATCTGGTGGGCAGCAAATTCAGTGTGCATACAGACCATAAGAGCCTGAAACACTTCCTTGGACAGTGAGATTTAAATGAACGACAACAAAAATGGGTTAGAAAATTGTAGTCATATGACTTTGATATCTCCTTTGCTAAGGGGAAACAAAATATTGTAGCTGATGCATTGTCTCACAGACCCCAGTTGAATGCTATGGCACAGATCTCTGAGGACTGGAGGCACAGGATTATTGCAGAGTATGCCAATAACCCATGGGCTTCTGGCATTGTGGATGGGATAGAGCAGGATAGTAGATACACCGTTGTGAATGACTTGATCATTTACAAGGGTAGGATTTGTTTGATTCCAGATTCAGAGATGAAGAACATTGTTTTGAGAGGCTTTCATGATCTTCCAATGGCGGGCCATCCCGGTTATTTCAAAACATATAAGCTGGTTTGGGAACGGTTTACTTGGAAAGGTCTTAAGACAAACGCTCTTTAGTATGTGAGAGAGTGTTCTGTTTTTTAGCAGAACAAACAGGAACACACATATCCTGTTGGCTTGCTTCAGCCACTTTCGATACTTGACAGGAAGTGGGAATGTTTATCGATGGATTTTATCACGGGCTTGCCGAAAGCCCAAGGGAAGGATTGTATTTTTTGTAGTTGTTGATCGGCTGAAAAAATATGCACACTTTTTCCCGATTACTACTACATTCACAGCATCGCAGACTGCAGAGCTCTTCTTCTGAGAGGTATTTAGATTACATGGCTTGCCTCAGACTATAGTTAGCGATAGAGATAGTCGGTTCATGAGCAACTTTTGGCAGAAGTTGTTCAAGCTATGTGGAATCGAACTGACGCCTAGTACCAACTACCATCCACAGACAGATGGATAGACGGAGATCGTCAATAAGTGGGTGTAAGGATACTTGCAAAACTATGCAGCTGGACAATAGAGAGCTTGGGTGGGGTGGATATACCTTTGTGAGTATTGTTATAACTCTACTCACCACATGACGATCCAGGTGACACCATTCATGGCACTATATGGGTATGAGGCGCCCAACTTTTTGGATTTAGTGTTGAGTGACAGCAGAGTGCCTAGTGTAGGAGATGTTTTGCGAGATCATCAGGATATTATGAGGTCTCTCAGAGACAATATTCAGCGGGCACAGAATCAGTAGAAGCAGTATGCTGATCAGAAAAGGTTTGAGCGTTCTTTTGCAATGGGTGACATGGTGTATCTCATGTTACAGCCTTACCAACACTCCACTCTGTGGAATAGTGGTGCAGAGAAGTTGAAACCTCGTTACTATGGTACATTCAGAGTTAGTAGACGAGTGGGCAAGGTTGCATATGAGTTAGATCTACTGGCGGATAGCAAGGTTCGTAATGTTTTTCATGTGTCGTACCTGAAGAAGGCGTTGGGTCAGCATGTGATAACCTATCCATTACTGCCACCCCTTGATGATGAGGGGAAATTGATTCTAGTGCCTGAGGCCATCCTCGATGTCAAAGAGAGACATCTTTAGAGGCAAGTCATTAGAGAGTATTTAATAAAATGGAGAGACTTGCCGGTAGAGGATGCTACATGGGAGTCAGAGGAGATTTTGCAGCATCGAGAGTTGAGATTGCTTGAGGACAAGCAATTTCAGGGAGGGCGGACTGTAATGTCCCCTTCCTAGGCAGTTCAGGTGATTGAGAGGTTAGCCTATCATTTCGACCCTCATAGGCTGACAAATGTGATTAGAGGGTCTTTTGTTGCATTTATCCAGAGTTTTTGGACATTACTCCACAGTTTGATTCAGGTTTGGACCTTTGCAGATGATTACAGAGTGTTATTTGGGCACTTACTATTTATAGTAAGTTAGACCATTAGGGTTTATTATTTTTGGCAGGGCACCTGGCTCAGTTGGTTTTCTTAGTTTCGACCCAGTTTGGCAGTTTGTTGAGCAAACGAAGAATATTTGAGCATTTAATAATAATTAAATGATTATTATTATGACTTTATATTATAAAGTCAATTAAGGAAGATATTAGTTAATTAAATGGCTTATTGTAAAGTATTTTATAACTTTATAATAAAGGAGTGATATTATTATTAAATGAGTATTTATTACTCATTAAAAGGGGACGCCATTTATTGATTAATAAGCGTAAGTCTTGAGAAGGTCGAACTTTATATCATTAAATGCTTATTGAGTTTCTTTTTTGAGGGTCGAGCCTCTTGGAGAAGGTTATTTAATGTTTCAAGACAAATGAAACTCAATTATGATTGATTATTTTAATTTTTCTTCATCTCTTTGAGAAATTTGGAGTTTGAGAAACAAGGGTTTCTGCAAATCAGATTTTGGAGAACGTTCCCTCTTTAGAATGGAGCATACTGAGGTTGTGAAAGATCAACTGAAGATTGCTAATCAGTGTGGCTTCATTCGGAGGTCATCTAAGAGCTTATTAAGAAGTTTCTAGCAAGGGTTTGAAAGGAGAAAACATCAGATTGAAGAAAGGACGACTCTCAGCAGTTTCCAATTAAATTACAAGCCTCTTCCTCTCAGCCATATTGCTTGTTTATTGTTGCTAGGGCCATACCATCTCAGCTGATAGGCGTGTTAATTCAGAGCAAAATCGCCTTACCTTTTGGTTTGATTCCATCACCAATTGGGGCACATATTCTTTAAGGAGCATTTGGCACCATTTTTTGGTTGGAAATCATTGTATTCTGAACAAGCCGTACATCTTCAGCTGTTCATTAATTGCTGTGAATAAAATCAGGTTTTTAAATTCATATTACAGTTGCCTTTTTCATTGCATGTTTTCCTTTTAGTATTGTAATCATTTACTTGAAATAATAAAGGAAATTTGTAATGTCCCCTTCTCAAACCTGATCTTTCTAGTGACCATTGGCCTTTTCCTTGGGAACCCGAAGGCTAGTCGGAAGATAAATTAGGGTTTCCTATTTTTGAGGAGGTCATTGCTCAAAGATGATGGATTCAATGGCGGATCCTTTCTGGGTTTTCAGAGAGCTTCGCAGTGGTGTGTTCATCTCGGCATTCTGAGCATTTTCCGGAATTTACTATTTTTAGTAAATTCTATTTTTAGCAGCTTTCCAGTTGAGTTCAGCTCGGTTGACTTCCTGCTTCAGTTTGGTCAGATGTTTTGCTCAGTATTGGCTTCAGGGCACATTCGGAAGGATAAGTTAAGTCATTTAATTAAAAAGTCACGTTTTAATTATTATATTTTAACGTTGACCCTTGGCCTAGAGTTAATGACTTAAGGTTGTTTTAAAAAGGTGATCTTTTGAGGGTGGCGCCTCATTAAGGAATATTTTAATTATTACTAAAGTCTGAGCAAGCTTTGTTGGGCGCATTTATTAAAGTATGATATTTATTTAAAATATCAAATCTAAAGCTTTGAAGGAAAAGTACGCCCATCCTTGAGGAGATTGGGTTTTGACCTAAAAGCGGATTTAGGGTTTTGAGAAGTCAACTGGAGAATTATAAAAAGGAGTCTTGGAGCATCATTTGGTATCTTTTATCTACAGGAATGTTATGCTGCCGGATTGGCTTTGGGATTGCTTCGAGGAATGAAGGCCTCCTAGCTTGGGCATTGCTTCTCGCTTGAAAGACAGCGACTAGTGGTGATTTAAGATAGATTTGTGAGTTTGCATTTAGTTTTGAGCATTGTTTCAGCTTGTGCATTATTAGATCTGTTTTGCATATTAGTGGGTTTCAGCATTTTGCATTTTAAGCTACAGCAGATCCGTGTTTTCATTTGTAAATCAGAAAACAAAAATAATCTCGTTCTGGGTATTGTGTCATTGCATCTTATTGGTAAGGGCGCCCCTTCATGAATATTTGCAGATTTTAATACGAAGCTTATGATTTTATAATGCAAATCCGTCATTCCTTGAAGGCCGAACTTTCTAGAGTGCATTGGGATTCGTGTCAGTAATTAATAACCATTTTTAGATGCCATTTCTTATTACTAAGTTAGGCGCCATCATTTTGAGGGTCTATTGCATCAGATTTGAGATCATTTGGGTGAGAAATGAGAGAGTTATGAGCATATGAGTAAATTCATAGGTTGCTGGTTTTATGACAAAAAGTGCAGATTTGTATGACAGTTTAAGAAATCTGCATCTTCCTTATCTGGTTGGTGTTGAGATTTCATTGTATACTTTGCAGAAGCTTCCTTGTCGAATGCATCATTTGAAAGAGCATCTTAAGTCTTGATATTGCAGGCAATGACATCTTTGTAAGCTGGCAGTAGTACTGACCAGTTGTTCTTATTATTGCTCATCGTTATTGTAATACTTATTCTTCCTTCAGTTCTTGTTGTAATAGATAAATCTCCGCCCTATGGTAGCTACTCTCCCATTCTGGGTTAGCAAGCACATTCTAGGTGTTGAGTGTTTTCAGCTTTTAGCATTTCTCTTTCAAGCATTGTTATTGTAATCACTCCGTCATATGGTCGCCCCTCACTCCGCATTGGATTGGGTAGCACATACTTGACGTTGAGTTCCTTTTCAGTATTTAGAGTAGAAGATCCTCTGACCATATGCTCGCCATCATCGGCGCCATTCTTGGTTAGAGTTGCTTTTTGCATAAGCAGTTTGATTCAGATCCTCTGACCAATGCTCACACCTTGCCCACATCGGGATCCTGGTGTACATACTGGTTACAGTTGCTTCAGTACGTTTTGGTTTATCATCTAACCTTAACGGGTGCTTGTAATTTGAAATTGTAAAAAATCGAAAAAATTTGGCTCGGAATATTTCAAAATTGCAGTTCAAAATACATATTTATTGCTGTTGAATTTCATTCCTTGCACTTTATCAATTCCTAGCTTCATTTATTTAAAAAAAATCGCATAAACCTTTTCAAGCAAAAAAAATCACAAAAAAATAATACAAAAACTCTCAAAAACTAGTGAAAACAGAAAAAATCAATTGCATTCTTTGGCTTCAGTCGGGGTTGAGAGACACCAGGTCTTTTACACTAGGGCTCCATTTGCTTTACTTACTATTTATAGTAAGTCTGAGATTGGTTGAGAGGGACCCTTACTATTTTTAGTAAGGCATTTGGTCACATTTGGATTCACAAAGTTGCCACCAGTTTTAGTTGGCGTGGTGAAATAATGAGTTTTAAAGGAGTTATTAATGTTTAAATGGCTCAAATGATAATTAATTATTAAAGGGTGATATTATAAAGTTATAACTTAGCTTTATAACATGAGAGTCAATTTATCATTAAAAGAGGGCCAGTTATTGCATTAATATTAGGTGCCTATTCCAAGGTATTAAAAGGTGAAATATTAAATGATGCAAATGTAATAACATTTAATTATTATTAAATGTGCTTTTTGGAGGGAAATCGACTTCATGAAGTTATATATATATTCAGCCTTGGGAATCGAGCCTTTTCATTCTTTGAGCATTTGACTTCATGAAAATTGTCTATGAGAAAGGAGCCTAGGGTTTCATTCTTCAAGCCATTGGAGAACGATACATTCTTCAGTGTTGCGGCCATTTGAGGTGGTGAAATATCCATTGAATTTGAAATTCAGGAGAACTTCATACAAAGGTTCTAATTGTGCAAATTCAGAGTATTTGATAAAGGGTTTTAGAGTAGAAATGAAGGATTTTGGTGTTAGATAGAAGAGCAGATTAGAAGCTGAGTATTTGTGATTGCTGGCACAAATTCCAAGGTAGTACGTCCTACTTTTTGACAGCCATTAATGCAGCAGGGAGGTGGTCCTTGAAGAGGGATGATTTTGGTTTTAGAAAGCAGCAAAATTCTAAGAAAATTCCAAGTGAGGCGCGTAGCCATATAGAAGGTAGTACCATCATTACTGGAGGAAAAACTCTTCTTCATTGGGAGGATCGAAATTTCTAAAGGGTTGCTTTTTAGCAGCAATTTCAAACAGCAATCAATATTCTCCATTTCGGGTATGCCATTGTATTCGAAAACTTGAATTACTCAATAATAAAATTCTTCTATTATTGCAGTAGTAGTTTGTTTTCAGTATTGTCAATTTTCTTTATTTCTTTATGTTTGGCATCCTGAGAAATGAACCAAAAGAGGGAAATTGGGGTGAAGAGGGTGAACCAATGTTTGCCGATGATATGATGGCAGCAAATGATGAGTGGGAGTTGTTGACACCATAGGTGAGAGAACGCATAAGATTTGATAGGTTTCTGAGTCAAAGGAGAGAACACTACAGGAACAGGAAAGATAGGAGATCGAGAGGCCAAAACAAAGACTTGAAGCATGCCACTAGTAAACTCACATTACCCACTTTTGATGGCAGTGGTAAGGTGACAGCTCAGTCTTAGATTCATAAGTTAGACACTTTTTTGTCTCTTCGACCTATGGTAGAAGAAGAAGCAATTAAGTATGCCATGTTACATTTGGAGGGGGCAGCCCATGATTGGTGGTATCATGGGATGGTTACATTGTAGCATGATCGCATCACTTCTTATCAGGAGTTCGTGGATAGGCTGGTTGAACGTTTTGATAAAAAGGATCCAGAAATCTATTTCATAGACTTAGCACAACTTAAGCAGGTTGGTAGTTTGGAGAACTATATCAGTGACTTTTAGATATTATCCTTGATGGTACCAAACATATCTGAGAGGAGGCTAGTTGTAATTTTTATGGAGGGCTTATTGGAACCATTACGAGGGTGGATAAATGCTTTTGATCCACCAACATTGCAAGAAGTGATGAAGAAGGCAAGGAGTATGGAACTTGCAGCCCCATCAAGCAATTTCGCATCAAAGGGCTCTTCTTCATTCAAGGACAATAAAACATTCATCAAAAAGAAAGAAAAATCAGATTATAAGGGGGATCAAAAAGGGAAATCAGCAACTCCATTAGATCGTGAAACTATCAATGATTTACGAAAAAAGAAGCTATGTTTCTACTGCAAAGGTCCCTATGATGCAAATCAAGATTGTCCCTTGAGGCCTAAGGGCAAGGCCAACCGTATTGTGTGGGCTTTTTATGAGTCAGAATCTGAAAATTTCGAGCAGCAAGTTGATCATGAAGAATCCGAAGAAGAAAAGTCAGAAAAAGAAGAGGATAAGGAAGTAGAAATTAATCTCCATGAGGCACGAATTACCAGTATTCAACAAGAAGGTTCATTTAGGATCCGTGGTCTCCTGGCTGGTCAAAAGGTCATCACTCTTCTGGATACAGGTGCCACCCATAATTTTATTGATGCAAGATTGGTGGAGAGGTGTGGGATTATGACTGAGGATTTTGAAGGCATTAGAGTGAAGGTTGTGGATGGTTACACACTTAAGTGTGACAGGATGATTAAAGATCTCCCTATGCGTTTAAATAACTATGATTTTAGGGCTGGTTATTATGTGGTGAACATGGTAGACATAGATGTGGTCCTGGGTATGAAATGGCTTCATGCTATTGAGAAGTTCACTCTCAACCTTTGTGAGATGGAGATGAGTTTCGAGGTAGATGGGAAAACTCATGTATTGAAGGCCATCAGAGATAGTAGTTTCAAAATGATATCACTTAGGCGGATGGAGAGACTCATGTGACATAATATGGTTGAGTGGGCCGCCAAGTGTATGTTGATGGCGTCACAGGAGGGGCAGCAAGAACCAGAATATCATCTAGATATACAGGAGTTGAGAATCAAGCATGGGAAGGTTTCCAATGACATTCCACCAGGTAGACCACTTGATAGGGATATTGAGCATATCATAGAGCTGGAGGAGGGTGCTAAACTTGTGATGATCACCCCTTACAGGCACCCAAAGTGGCTAAAAGATGAAATAGAGAAAACCATTAAGGAGCTGCTCACAATGGGACACATTAGGCCGAGCAAATGACCATTTGCCTCATCAGTGGTTTTGGTAAAGAAAAAAGATGGTACCCTTCGCATGTGCATCGACTACGGGATTCTGAATAAAAGGAACATCAAAAATAGGTACCCCATCCCACAGATTGATGAGCTGATCAACAAGCTTCATGGTGCCTATTATTTCTCAAAGATTGATTTGAGATCAGGCTATCACGAGATCAGGGTTAGAGAGTAGGATATAGAGAAGATTGCTTTCAGGTGCCATTGTGGACACTTTGAGTTTGTGGTTATGCCATTTGGGCTAACCAATGCACCAACAACATTTCACTCCACCATGAACAGAGTCTTCCAGCCCCAGTTGAGGGGGTTCGTGCTTGTTTTCTTTGATGACATCTTGGTGTACAGTAAAACGTGAGAAGAGCATCTTACTCATCTGGACATAGTGTTGGGTATATTGGATAGGGAATCTTTGTATGCGAAGGAGTCCAAGTGTGATTTGGGCATGACAGAGCTGTTATATTTAGGCCACATCATTAGTGCAGAGGGTGTGCGGATGGATCCTGACAAGGTTCGTGCTATCATTGATTGGCCTACTCCAAAGAACCTCACTCAGCTACATGGATTCTTGGGTTTGTGTGGCTTCTATTGCCGATTTGTCAGCGGGTATTCATGTCATGTAGCACCACTCACTGACTTGATGAAGAAGGGTGCATTTATTTAGACTCCTGAGGCACAGGAGTGTTTTATGAGGTTCAAGCAGCTTATGACCACATGTCCAGTCCTTGCATTACCCGATTTCACAAAGCCGTTTGAGCTACAATGTGACGCCTCTGGAGAGGGTATTGGTGCCGTGCTTATGCAAGATAAGCACCCTATTGCCTTTGAGAGGAGGAAGCTCAGAGGATCAGAGAAGAGTTATAGGATTTATGATAAGGAAATGTTGGCCATTATGCATGCATTGGCCAAGTTCAGGCAGTATCTCATTGGCAGAAAATTTTGTATAAAAATTGATCACAATAGCCTTAGATATTTCCTAGGGCAGTGAAACCTTAATGAACGTCAGCAAAAATGGGTCAGTAAATTACAATCATATGACTTTGACATTACTTTTGTCAAAGGAACTCAGAATGTCATTGTTGACGCTTTATCTCGCCGACCACACTTGAACTCTATGGTTAAGATTTCAGAGGATTGGAGGCATTTGATAGTGGCAGAGTATGCCAAGGACACATGGGTTTTTGGTATCGTTGAGGGGTCAGTTCAGGACAACAGGTACACAGTTGTAAATGAACTTATCATTTACAAAGGTAGGATCTTTTTGACCCCTGGATCAGAGATGAAGAACACTATACTACGGACTTTCCATGATGTGCCCACAACAGGACATCCCAGGTACTTCAAGACTTACAGGCAGATCCGGGAGAGGTTTACTTGGAAAGGTCTTAAGGAAGATGTTCTTCAGTATGTTAGAGAGTGTCCTGTTTGTCAGCAAAACAAACAGGAGCACACTTATCCGACAGGCTTACTACAGCCACTTCCGATTCCTGATAGGAAGTGGGAATGCCTGTCCATGGACTTCATTATGGGCTTGTTGAAAGCCCAGGGGAGAGATTTCATATATGTGGTTGTGGATCGGCTAACAAAATATGCTCATTTCTTTCTAATTGCAGCTACATACACAGCTACATAGGTAGTAGAGTTGTTCTTCTGTGAGGTATTCAAACTGCATGGTTTACCTCGGAGTATTGTGAGCAACAGGGACAGTTGGTTCTTGAGTCACTTTTGGCAGGAGATATTCAAACTTTGTGGGATCGAGTTCACTCCGAGTATAGGCTACCACCCGCAGACTGACGGTTAGATAGATATAGTCAGTAAATGGGTGGAGGGTAACCTCAGGAACTACATAGCTGGGCAGCAAAAGGCTTGGGTTAAGTGGATTCATCTATGCAAGTATTGCTATAATTCCACTTACCACATGTCGATACAAATGACACCATTCTCGGCATTATATGGCTATGAGGCTCCTAGCTTCCTTGATCTACTGCTGAGTGACAGTAGAGTGCCTAGTGCTGGTGATTTGTTACAGAAGAGCCAGGACATTATGAGGGATCTTAAGGAAAATATTGCTAAGGCACAAAATCAGCAGAAACAGTATGCGGATCAGAGGAGGACTGAGAGATCTTTTGAGATTGGAGACATGGTGTATCTGATGTTGTAGCCCTACCATTAGTCCACTCTCAGGAAGAGTGGTGTAGAGAAACTCAAGCCACACTACTATGGTCCCTTCAGGATTATCAAGAGAGTAGGCGAGGTGGCTTACGAGTTGGACCTATCGACGGATAGCGGGGTACACAATGTTTTTCATGTATCACGCCTCAAAAAGGCGTTGGGACATCATGTGATTCCTTCAGCCGTGTTGCCTCCCTTGGATGATGAGGGGAAGTTGATTTTAGTACTTGAGGCTATTTTGGATTTTAGAGAGAGACAGCGACAGAGGCGGACCATCAGGGAATATTTAATCAAATGGAAGGATTTTTCAGTAGAGGATGCTACTCGGGAGGGTGAGGAGATCTTGCAACACCTGGAGTTGAGATTGCTTGGGGACAAGCAATTTCAAGGAGGATGGACTGTAATGTCCCCTCCTAGTTAAACATCATTTTTCAGTGAGATTAGCCTATCATTCTGACCCTCGTAGGCTAATAAGTATGGATAGAGGGTCTTCTGAGGCTTGTATCTTCTCTAAAGTTCAGTTGTTTCCAGTTTTGGCTTTCATTTGGTGTTTCTAGGGCTCCATTTGCTATACTTACTAGTTATAGTAAGTCTGAGATTGGTTGAGAGGGACCGTTACTATTTTTAGTAAGGCATTTGGTCACATTTGGATTCACAGAGCTACCACTAGTTTCAGTTGGTGTGGTGAAATAATGAGTTTTGAAGGAGTTATTAACATTTAAATGGCTCAAATGATAATTAATTATTAAAAGGTGATATTATAAAGTTCTAACTTAACTTTATAACATGAGGGTCAATTTATCATTAAAAGGGGGCCAGTTATTGAATTAATATTGGGCGTCTATTCCAAGGTATTAAAAGGTGAAATATTAAATGATACAAATGTAATAACATTTAATTATTATTAAATGTGCTATTTGGAAGGAAATCGACTTCTTCATGAAGTTATATATATTCAGCCTTGGGAATCAAGCATTTGACTTAATGAAAATTGTTTGTGAGAAAGAAGCCTAGGGTTTTAGTCTTCGATGAAATATTCCGAGCCAAATTTTTTCGATTTTTTAACAAATTGCAAATTACAATCAATGCACCCGTTAAGGTTAGAGGATAAACCAAAACGTGCAGAAAACAACTCTAACCAGAATGTACACCAGGATCCCGATGTGGGCAAGGTGTGAGCATTGGTCAGAGGATCTAAAACAAACTGCTTATGCTGTAACTCTAACCAAGAATGGCGCCGATGATGGCGAGCATATGGTCAGAGGGTCTTCTAATCTAAATGCTGAAGGGAACTCGACGTCAAGTATGTGCTACCCAATCCAATACGGAGTGAGGGGCGACCATATGACGGAGTGATTACAATAACAATGCTTGAAAGATAAATGCTGAAAGCTGAAACACTCAACACCCAGAATGTGCTTGCTAACCCAGAATGGGAGAGTAGCTACCATAGGGCGGAGGTAAATTAAATGTAATAGCAAATGAAGACTGTAAAGATGAACATTACAATTTGATAAGCAAGATTATAACTGCTGTCAGTACTACTGCCAGCTTACAAATGTTAGACAATGCCTTGCTATCAATTACAATCAAGAGTAATAGAACTGCAACAATATTAAAGGATTCTTTCAATGAATAAGGAAGATCAACTCAGAAACTGCAATATTACGGCCAACCTGATAATCTGATTTTGACAGTCCGGATCTTCACATGCACGAACAGCAGCCCTGTAACTCACCAATTTACTCACAACACTCTCAAAACTCACTCAAATCTCACAGAATAAGATGCAAAATGACCATATAATGATGGCGACCCAATTAGCACACTGAAACCCCAACAGAAGACCTTAGATTATTTATGCACGAAAAACCAAGCAAGTACAGATGGTACGGCCAGCTAGAAGGGCGATTTTGTTTTAAAAATTAAATGCTGATCTATAAAATCTGAAGCTTGAGACAAAGGTTCACCCTACCCAGACAGAGAGATATGAACAATGCCCAAAAGGATATTTTGTGTATTTTTTGACATATGAATGAAAATATGAATCTGCTGTAGCAAATAATGCAAAAACCAGAACTTCTAATATGCAAGCAACAACGCTATATAAGCAAATCCAACTACAAAGTATCAACTCAACAACAATGAAAACCTCACTAAAGAATCACTCATAAGCATACTAAATTCTCCACTAGATGCTATCTCTCAAGCATGAAGTCGAGCCCAGACTAGGAGGCATTCATTCCTCGAAGAAATCCCGCAACCATTTCGGCAGCATAACAATAGCATAGACCAAAGATGCTCAAATGAGAACCCAAGGCTTCCTTTTATAATCTTCCGTTGCCCTTTCTCGAAACCCTAATCTCCTTTTAAGATTCAAACCCTAATCCTTGAGCAAATGGTGTCCTTTTCTTCAAGCTGCAATTTTGACTTTTTAATTAATAATTTATAACCTTGGAAATGGCGTCCCACTTAAGGCTTTTAAATCATCTTTAATAAATTCAATATTAACTTAATGATGGCGCCACCCTTCAAGTCCACCTTTTAAAATAACATTAAGTTAATAGACTAGGCCAAGGTGATAAATAACATTAAAATATAATGTTATTAAATAGAATGAGCTTATTTCTCCGAAACTGCATTCCGAAGCTAGAACTGAATAAGCCAATTGAGTCAACTGAAGAGGAAGGTCAACTGTGTCAAGACCAACAGGTTCACTGCCCGAAATAGAATTTACTAAAAATAGTAAATTCCTGAAGATGCTCAGAATGCCAAGAAGAATATACCATTGCGAAGCTCTCTGAAAACCCAGAAAGAATCCGCTATTGAAACAACCAACTCTGAGCCAAAACATCCTTCAAAATAGGAAACCCTAATTTTACCTTCCGACTAGCCTACGGGTCTCCGGAATAGGCCAACGGTCACTGGAAAGATCATGCTCGAGAAGGGGACATTACAATCCGCCCTTCCCAAAATTGCTTGTCCTCAAGCAATACCACCACAACTCCAGAAATTTTAAAACTAACCCATACGCAACAAATATGATCCCTGGTTCCCAAACCAGACGCAGGAAGGACCCACCATGCCGATGCTGCTCCACTCTGATCACAACCGTGAAATCATCATGCCTATGCTGCACTAACCTTCCTTGTAACCCCAAAGTGTTACCATCTATGATACTCAAACCGAAAGATCTTAAAGGAGGGGGATCAAAATCATGCAACCTCTCATGTCCACAATGCCCCGAATTAACAGTATCAACCATACTACTGTCAATCACAATTCTAAGCAATAGGAAAGATAGTCTACTCAAGTCAAAATCGAACTCAGCATACCTCCACATGGTAACAGACGGAACCATGACTGCAAATGTGACATCTGCAAATCTTCTTGCAAAGAGGAAGGCAATCCTTTGCAAGAGCTTAACAAATTCAAATTCAGGACTCCACATGAATTCCCTATGCCTCAACTGAATTATCATGGCACAACTATGAAGACTGAAGAATTTTTTCACAATTCCAACCCCAAGAGTCTCAAAATACAGAATCAAAGCATGTGAGCGACTGCTGTCATGAATCAATACTGAGAGTAAACTGTCAAAGTTTACATCACCAACCATCATAAGATGAATTTGGAGAGTAGGAAAAGTGTGAAGGAACAAATAATTGCTGCTGATCAAGGCTACGATCAGCGTAGTGCAATCTGATTCTCGAGTCCTACCCAAAGGAAAACAACAACGCCACTCAAAATCCCAAGCGTGAACATGTGAGATGACCATCGAGCTGCAAGGTGACACCTCCAAGGTGGTTGGAAAACACGCTAGATTCATCTCCATGAGAAAACTACCACTTCTTTGATCAGGAGTGATGAACCAACTCTCCTGAATGCGAGAAACACATGTAAGGTGGCTGGTCTGCCTCAAACCAGCAAGCTCGAGTCTCAAAATCTGTCCTGGTCTTAGCCGAGAAACACTCTCAAGAGCAACCAATCGTTCATTTCTCCAACCCAAGCTCAAAATCTCTCTCCAATCCATTTGTTGATGAACAAATGGAACCATCAAGAGGCTGCTAAAGAAGAGAACAACACCAAAAAGTCTGAAAATTTGATTCTTGTTCCTCCATAAATTCTTCTTTCCACAAACTGTATGCTCCATCAACCCATGTTGAGAATCCCAAGCTTGGATACCCAACTGAAAATAATCTCCAACACTCCGGCAAGGAAACATAGCACATCTCTGAGTGCTGGTCAAAATCAAGTGCATACTTGTAAAATTGGCATTCCCTCTTAAGCACTCTTGATCAAACAATCTTCTTGGAAGATTACCAATTTCAAGGAGCGAATCTCCCTCATGTTTGGCTTGCAAATCTTCAATAAGCTGAAAATCACATTCCATATTGTGTCGAGAAACTTTATCAGGATCCCATTTCATGCTATTATCAATTGATGTTTCATCTTCCATCACAAAAAGAGGATTTTCATAAGTTTCCTCAACACCCACTTCAAAGAGAGGATTGTCATAAACTTGAAAGTCATCCTTTTCGTCTTGCTGCTCCAAATCAGCACATGCAACTTTTGATTTTTTTGAGACACTTTCAAGATCAAACTCCCCTTGAAGACTATCAAGCTCCTCAATTAATTGTTTGATTTCTTCAGCTCTTTGTGCATTCTCTTGTTCCTTAGAAAGTTTGAAATCAACAAGCTGATCTTCTACCTCCATTAATGCTACTTGAGTTTCTTCTAACATAGCCTTTGTTGATTCAAGCTCATAAGTAAGCTCATCAACCTTTCTCTCTTTTCCTTGGAAAGCACTGAAAGTCTTCTTTGCAAGTTCAATGGCATGATCCCGATCTTCAATCAAGTGTATGTAATCAGATTTCAATGTTTCCAAAAAGTTTCTGATAAGTTGCAAATTGGGTAGAGCAACTTCATCTTTCGCTCCTCTTTGTCTTTCTTCAAGCTGAGCCTCCCAAATAAGCCCTTCAATCAGACTATGTGTGCGGTCAAATCTAGATAGGGCTCGCACTTCATCTTCAACGGACACCTCAGGTTGGCCTTCACACTCATAAGAATGCGAAGATGGTGAATTGTTGATAGGCTGCAACTGAAAATCAGAACTTCGTTTCACGCTTTTGCTGCCCTCATTGTTGCTCCAACATTCTTGTATTTCACCTCCAACTAGTGGAGAATGCTCAATGTCTTGGAAAGCATCACACTCCACTAAGCCTTCAACTCGTTGATTGCAATCAGCTTCATGCCTTGATAAATCGGATTTGTGTTTGGTAATTCCTCCAAACCTTTCATCTTCAAGAGCCATATGGCCCTCAAACTCTGTTTCCTCTTCCATGTTACTTTGATCAAACTTGAAAGCAGCCCGAAACTTAAGCATATTAACACCATTGTCTGCTGATAGAGAACCCTTATCAAGTTCCATTTCTTCATCCGGATCAAAGGGAAATTCATCCCATACTGGTTGGTCATCACTAAGTGCCTTCACACCTGGATCCCAAATGGTGAGAGGCTGATTGTTTTGATCACAAGAAGAGTGTTCTTTGTGCAACATTTGGAGTGTTGATTCTTGGAATAGGTCAACTCCCAAATCACTAAAGCTGATGTCTTCATAAGTACCTCCCTCCAATGGTTGGGTTTGAAGTTCAAACTCAAAACCACCCTTAGCACTGTCACTGAAAGGAAGTAAGGAATCTTTAGAGCTAGCTGTTTGAAAATTTTTATCATCCTTATCTTCAATGAACCTATCATCTATAGGTATGTTTCTGATCTCATCATGAACAGTCATATGCATGCCATAAAGGTCTTCTTGATCACTTGTAATAAATTCATCTTGTGAAAACTCTTGAGGAGTTTGAACAGCAACAAGAGGAA
Source organism: Sequoia sempervirens (assembly GCA_007258455.2). Lineage (NCBI taxonomy): Eukaryota > Viridiplantae > Streptophyta > Pinopsida > Cupressales > Cupressaceae > Sequoia > Sequoia sempervirens. The sequence goes on from VDFB02349308.1 coordinate 84,797, forward strand.
AACTATCCATCACTAAATCTTCAACAAGAGGAGGTACAAACACCTCGAAATCATTACCAACATCATCACTTTGGTAACGGTCATAAGCTGATTCAAAGACACCAATAGTATTTCCTTCAACTTGCTCTTCTTCACTTGCTATCACATGCAAGTCAAGGGGCGTATTATGAGGCTCTACCCTTAACTCTTCACTTGCCAAGGTATCTTCATCAAGCTCACATTCATTTTGATGTGATATGTGCACCTTGTTTGTGCCATCTTCAATGCTAGATGACTGATTTTTCTCTTCAACTTGCATATTTGTCGGCTGCAATTCACAAATAGGCACTTCATCTCCTTCCTTCTTTGATTCTTCAACCAAAGCTTGTTTTGTTTCCCTTTTTATCCTTTTCCTAATGTGGTCCACCATCTTCGACTTTTCGGGCTCCAGTGATGCCACACACTTCAAATGGGAATCAAATGAAACATTGTACCTATAATCATCTGGCATGTTTTGATATTGCTCACGGAGTTTGGCAGCCTCATCTTCGCATTGTCTTTTAAACTGTTTGGCATATTCAATGAAGTCCCTTACGACATCACTAACCTTTCCTTCCTCAGATGCCATAGTTGAATCTGACTTCTCACAACCCATAGACCTTAGAAAATGCAACATCTTTGAAACTTCTGAAAGCTAATACTGAACTCAGCTCTGACCTCTGATGTAGAATCTGTTTTCTTTGTCAAGTGAACTCTGATGGGCACAGGATGGCAGGATCTTGGCTCTGATACCACTGAAATATTCCGAGCCAAATTTTTTTGATTTTAACAAATTGCAAATTACAATCAATGCACCCGTTAAGGTTAGAGGATAAACCAAAACGTGCAGAAAGCAACTCTAACCAGAATGTACACCAGGATCCCGATGTGGGCAAGGTGTGAGCATTGGTCAGAGGATCTAAAACAAACTGCTTATGCTGTAACTCTAACCAAGAATGGCGCCGATGATGGCGAGCATATGGTCAGAGGGTCTTCTAATCTAAATGCTGAAGGGAACTCGACGTCAAGTATGTGCTACCCAATCCAATACGGAGTGAGGGGCGACCATATGACGGAGTGATTACAATAACAATGCTTGAAAGATAAATGCTGAAAGCTGAAACACTCAACACCCAGAATGTGCTTGCTAACCCAGAATGGGAGAGTAGCTACCATAGGGCGGAGGTAAATTAAATGTAATAGCAAATGAAGACTGTAAAGATGAACATTACAATTTGATAAGCAAGATTATAACTGCTGTCAGTACTACTGCCAGCTTACAAATGTTAGACAATGCCTTGCTATCAATTACAATCAAGAGTAATAGAACTGCAACAATATTAAAGGATTCTTTCAATGAATAAGGAAGATCAACTCAGAAACTGCAATATTACGGCCAACCTGATAATCTGATTTTGACAGTCCGGATCTTCACATGCACGAACAGCAGCCCTGTAACTCACCAATTTACTCACAACACTCTCAAAACTCACTCAAATCTCACAGAATAAGATGCAAAATGACCATATAATGATGGCGACCCAATTAGCACACTGAAACCCCAACAGAAGACCTTAGATTATTTATGCACGAAAAACCAAGCAAGTACAGATGGTACGGCCAGCTAGAAGGGCGATTTTGTTTTAAAAATTAAATGCTGATCTATAAAATCTGAAACTTGAGACAAAGGTTCACCCTACCCAGACAGAGAGATATGAACAATGCCCAGAAGGATATTTTGTGTATTTTTTGACATATGAATGAAAATATGAATCTGCTGTAGCAAATAATGCAAAAACCAGAACTTCTAATATGCAAGCAACAACGCTATATAAGCAAATCCAACTACAAAGTATCAACTCAACAACAATGAAAACCTCACTAAAGAATCACTCATAAGCATACTAAATTCTCCACTAGATGCTATCTCTCAAGCATGAAGTCGAGCCCAGACTAGGAGGCATTCATTCCTCGAAGAAATCCCGCAACCATTTCGGCAGCATAACAATAGCATAGACCAAAGATGCTCAAATGAGAACCCAAGGCTTCCTTTTATAATCTTCCGTTGCCCTTTCTCGAAACCCTAATCTCCTTTTAAGATTCAAACCCTAATCCTTGAGCAAATGGTGTCCTTTTCTTCAAGCTGCAATTTTGACTTTTTAATTAATAATTTATAACCTTGGAAATGGCGTCCCACTTAAGGCTTTTAAATCATCTTTAATAAATTCAATATTAACTTAATGATGGCGCCACCCTTCAAGTCCACCTTTTAAAATAACATTAAGTTAATAGACTAGGCCAAGGTGATAAATAACATTAAAATATAATGTTATTAAATAAAATGAGCTTATTTCTCCGAAACTGCATTCCGAAGCTAGAACTGAATAGGCCAATTGAGTCAACTGAAGAGGAAGGTCAACTGTGTCAAGACCAACAGGTTCACTGCCCGAAATAGAATTTACTAAAAATAGTAAATTCCTGAAGATGCTCAGAATGCCAAGAAGAATATACCATTGCGAAGCTCTCTGAAAACCCAGAAAGAATCCGCTATTGAAACAACCAACTCTGAGCCAAAACATCCTTCAAAATAGGAAACCCTAATTTTACCTTCCGACTAGCCTACGGGTCTCCGGAATAGGCCAACGGTCACTGGAAAGATCATGCTCGAGAAGGGGACATTACAATCCGCCCTTCCCAAAATTGCTTGTCCTCAAGCAATACCACCACAACTCCAGAAATTTTAAAACTAACCCATACGCAACAAATATGATCCCTGGTTCCCAAACCAAACGCAGGAAGGACCCACCATGCCGATGCTGCTCCACTCTGATCACAACCGTGAAATCATCATGCCTATGCTGCACTAACCTTCCTTGTAACCCCAAAGTGTTACCATCCATGATACTCAAACCGAAAGATCTTAAAGGAGGGGGATCAAAATCATGCAACCTCTCATGTCCACAATGCCCCGAATTAACAGTATCAACCATACTACTGTCAATCACAATTCTAAGCAATAGGAAAGATAGTCTACTCAAGTCAAAATCGAACTCAGCATACCTCCACATGGTAACAGACGGAACCATGACTGCAAATGTGACATCTGCAAATCTTCTTGCAAAGAGGAAGGCAATCCTTTGCAAGAGCTTAACAAATTCAAATTCAGGACTCCACATGAATTCCCTATGCCTCAACTGAATTATCATGGCACAACTATGAAGACTGAAGAATTTTTTCACAATTCCAACCCCAAGAGTCTCAAAATACAGAATCAAAGCATGTGAGCGACTGCTGTCATGAATCAATACTGAGAGTAAACTGTCAAAGTTTACATCACCAACCATCATAAGATGAATTTGGAGAGTAGGAAAAGTGTGAAGGAACAAATAATTGCTGCTGATCAAGGCTACGATCAGCGTAGTGCAATCTGATTCTCGAGTCCTACCCAAAGGAAAACAACAACGCCACTCAAAATCCCAAGCGTGAACATGTGAGATGACCATCGAGCTGCAAGGTGACACCTCCAAGGTGGTTGGAAAACACGCTAGATTCATCTCCATGAGAAAACTACCACTTCTTTGATCAGGAGTGATGAACCAACTCTCCTGAATGCGAGAAACACATGTAAGGTGGCTGGTCTGCCTCAAACCAGCAAGCTCGAGTCTCAAAATCTGTCCTGGTCTTAGCCGAGAAACACTCTCAAGAGCAACCAATCGTTCATTTCTCCAACCCAAGCTCAAAATCTCTCTCCAATCCATTTGTTGATGAACAAATGGAACCATCAAGAGGCTGCTAAAGAAGAGAACAACACCAAAAAGTCTGAAAATTTGATTCTTGTTCCTCCATAAATTCTTCTTTCCACAAACTGTATGCTCCATCAACCCATGTTGAGAATCCCAAGCTTGGATACCCAACTGAAAATAATCTCCAACACTCCGGCAAGGAAACATAGCACATCTCTGAGTGCTGGTCAAAATCAAGTGCATACTTGTAAAATTGGCATTCCCTCTTAAGCACTCTTGATCAAACAATCTTCTTGGAAGATTACCAATTTCAAGGAGCGAATCTCCCTCATGTTTGGCTTGCAAATCTTCAATAAGCTGAAAATCACATTCCATATTGTGTCGAGAAACTTTATCAGGATCCCATTTCATGCTATTATCAATTGATGTTTCATCTTCCATCACAAAAAGAGGATTTTCATAAGTTTCCTCAACACCCACTTCAAAGAGAGGATTGTCATAAACTTGAAAGTCATCCTTTTCGTCTTGCTGCTCCAAATCAGCACATGCAACTTTTGATTTTTTTGAGACACTTTCAAGATCAAACTCCCCTTGAAGACTATCAAGCTCCTCAATTAATTGTTTGATTTCTTCAGCTCTTTGTGCATTCTCTTGTTCCTTAGAAAGTTTGAAATCAACAAGCTGATCTTCTACCTCCATTAATGCTACTTGAGTTTCTTCTAACATAGCCTTTGTTGATTCAAGCTCATAAGTAAGCTCATCAACCTTTCTCTCTTTTCCTTGGAAAGCACTGAAAGTCTTCTTTGCAAGTTCAATGGCATGATCCCGATCTTCAATCAAGTGTATGTAATCAGATTTCAATGTTTCCAAAAAGTCTCTGATAAGTTGCAAATTGGGTAGAGCAACTTCATCTTTCGCTCCTCTTTGTCTTTCTTCAAGCTGAGCCTCCCAAATAAGCCCTTCAATCAGACTATGTGTGCGATCAAATCTAGATAGGGCTCGCACTTCATCTTCAACGGACACCTCAGGTTGGCCTTCACACTCATAAGAATGCGAAGATGGTGAATTGTTGATAGGCTGCAACTGAAAATCAGAACTTCGTTTCACGCTTTTGCTGCCCTCATTGTTGCTCCAACATTCTTGTATTTCACCTCCAACTAGTGGAGAATGCTCAATGTCTTGGAAAGCATCACACTCCACTAAGCCTTCAACTCGTTGATTGCAATCAGCTTCATGCCTTGATAAATCGGATTTGTGTTTGGTAATTCCTCCAAACCTTTCATCTTCAAGAGCCATATGGCCCTCAAACTCTGTTTCCTCTTCCATGTTACTTTGATCAAACTTGAAAGCAGCCCGAAACTTAAGCATATTAACACCATTGTCTGCTGATAGAGAACCCTTATCAAGTTCCATTTCTTCATCCGGATCAAAGGGAAATTCATCCCATACTGGTTGGTCATCACTAAGTGCCTTCACACCTGGATCCCAAATGGTGAGAGGCTGATTGTTTTGATCACAAGAAGAGTGTTCTTTGTGCAACATTTGGAGTGTTGATTCTTGGAATAGGTCAACTCCCAAATCACTAAAGCTGATGTCTTCATAAGTACCTCCCTCCAATGGTTGGGTTTGAAGTTCAAACTCAAAACCACCCTTAGCACTGTCACTGAAAGGAAGTAAGGAATCTTTAGAGCTAGCTGTTTGAAATTTTTTATCATCCTTATCTTCAATGAACCTATCATCTATAGGTATGTTTCTGATCTCATCATGAACAGTCATATGCATGCCATAAAGGTCTTCTTGATCACTTGTAATAAATTCATCTTGTGAAAACTCTTGAGGAGTTTGAACAGCAACAAGAGGAAAACTATCCATCACTAAATCTTCAACAAGAGGAGGTACAAACACCTCGAAATCATTACCAACATCATCACTTTGGTAACGGTCATAAGCTGATTCAAAGACACCAATAGTATTTCCTTCAACTTGCTCTTCTTCACTTGCTATCACATGCAAGTCAAGGGGCGTATTATGAGGCTCTACCCTTAACTCTTCACTTGCCAAGGTATCTTCATCAAGCTCACATTCATTTTGATGTGATATGTGCACCTTGTTTGTGCCATCTTCAATGCTAGATGACTGATTTTTCTCTTCAACTTGCATATTTGTCGGCTGCAATTCACAAATAGGCACTTCATCTCCTTCCTTCTTTGATTCTTCAACCAAAGCTTGTTCTGTTTCCCTTTTTATCCTTTTCCTAATGTGGTCCACCATCTTCGACTTTTCGGGCTCCAGTGATGCCACACACTTCAAATGGGAATCAAATGAAACATTGTACCTATAATCATCTGGCATGTTTTGATATTGCTCACGGAGTTTGGCAGCCTCATCTTCGCATTGTCTTTTAAACTGTTTGGCATATTCAATGAAGTCCCTTACGACATCACTAACCTTTCCTTCCTCAGATGCCATAGTTGAATCTGACTTCTCACAACCCATAGACCTTAGAAAATGCAACATCTTTGAAACTTCTGAAAGCTAATACTGAACTCAGCTCTGACCTCTGATGTAGAATCTGTTTTCTCTGTCAAGTGAACTCTGATGGGCACAGGATGGCAGGATCTTGGCTCTGATACCACTGAAATATTCCGAGCCAAATTTTTTCGATTTTAACAAATTGCAAATTACAATCAATGCACCCGTTAAGGTTAGAGGATAAACCAAAACGTGCAGAAAGCAACTCTAACCAGAATGTACACCAGGATCCCGATGTGGGCAAGGTGTGAGCATTGGTCAGAGGATCTAAAACAAACTGCTTATGCTGTAACTCTAACCAAGAATGGCGCCGATGATGGCGAGCATATGGTCAGAGGGTCTTCTAATCTAAATGCTGAAGGGAACTCGACGTCAAGTATGTGCTACCCAATCCAATACGGAGTGAGGGGCGACCATATGACGGAGTGATTACAATAACAATGCTTGAAAGATAAATGCTGAAAGCTGAAACACTCAACACCCAGAATGTGCTTGCTAACCCAGAATGGGAGAGTAGCTACCATAGGGCGGAGGTAAATTAAATGTAATAGCAAATGAAGACTGTAAAGATGAACATTACAATTTGATAAGCAAGATTATAACTGCTGTCAGTACTACTGCCAGCTTACAAATGTTAGACAATGCCTTGCTATCAATTACAATCAAGAGTAATAGAACTGCAACAATATTAAAGGATTCTTTCAATGAATAAGGAAGATCAACTCAGAAACTGCAATATTACGGCCAACCTGATAATCTGATTTTGACAGTCCGGATCTTCACATGCACGAACAGCAGCCCTGTAACTCACCAATTTACTCACAACACTCTCAAAACTCACTCAAATCTCACAGAATAAGATGCAAAATGACCATATAATGATGGCGACCCAATTAGCACACTGAAACCCCAACAGAAGACCTTAGATTATTTATGCACGAAAAACCAAGCAAGTACAGATGGTACGGCCAGCTAGAAGGGCGATTTTGTTTTAAAAATTAAATGCTGATCTATAAAATCTGAAGCTTGAGACAAAGGTTCACCCTACCCAGACAGAGAGATATGAACAATGCCCAGAAGGATATTTTGTGTATTTTTTGACATATGAATGAAAATATGAATCTGCTGTAGCAAATAATGCAAAAACCAGAACTTCTAATATGCAAGCAACAACGCTATATAAGCAAATCCAACTACAAAGTATCAACTCAACAACAATGAAACCTCACTAAAGAATCACTCATAAGCATACTAAATTCTCCACTAGATGCTATCTCTCAAGCATGAAGTCGAGCCCAGACTAGGAGGCATTCATTCCTCGAAGAAATCCCGCAACCATTTCGGCAGCATAACAATAGCATAGACCAAAGATGCTCAAATGAGAACCCAAGGCTTCCTTTTATAATCTTCCGTTGCCCTTTCTCGAAACCCTAATCTCCTTTTAAGATTCAAACCCTAATCCTTGAGCAAATGGCGTCCTTTTCTTCAAGCTGCAATTTTGACTTTTTAATTAATAATTTATAACCTTGGAAATGGCGTCCCACTTAAGGCTTTTAAATCATCTTTAATAAATTCAATATTAACTTAATGATGGCGCCACCCTTCAAGTCCACCTTTTAAAATAACATTAAGTTAATAGACTAGGCCAAGGTGATAAATAACATTAAAATATAATGTTATTAAATAAAATGAGCTTATTTCTCCGAAACTGCATTCCGAAGCTAGAACTGAATAGGCCAATTGAGTCAACTGAAGAGGAAGGTCAACTGTGTCAAGACCAACAGGTTCACTGCCCGAAATAGAATTTACTAAAAATAGTAAATTCCTGAAGATGCTCAGAATGCCAAGAAGAATATACCATTGCGAAGCTCTCTGAAAACCCAGAAAGAATCCGCTATTGAAACAACCAACTCTGAGCCAAAACATCCTTCAAAATAGGAAACCCTAATTTTACCTTCTGACTAGCCTACGGGTCTCCGGAATAGGCCAACGGTCACTGGAAAGATCATGCTCGAGAAGGGGACATTACATTCGAGCCATTGGAGAATGATACATTCTTTAGTGTTGCAGCCATTTGAGGTGGTGAAATATCCATTGAATTTGGTATTCAGGAGAACTTCATACAGAGGTTCTAATTGTGCAAATTCAGAGTATTTGATAAAGGGTTTCAAAGCAAAAACGAAGGATTTTGGTGTTAGATAGAAGAGTAGAATAGAAGCTGAGTATTTGTGATTGTTGGCACAAATTCCAAGGTAGTACGGGCTTCTTTTTGACAGCCATTAATGCAGTAGGGAGGCGGCCCTTGAAGAGGCAATTTTGGTTTGAGCAGGCAGCAAAATTCTAAGAAAATTCCAAGTGGGGCGCCCAGCCATATAGAAGGTGCATCATTACTGGAGGCGAAACCCTTCTTCATTGGGAGGATCGAAATTTCTGAAGGTTTGCTTTTTGGCAGCAATTTCAAACAGCAATCAATATTCTCCATTTCGGGTATGCCATTGTAATCGAAAGCTTGAATTACTCAATAATAAAATTCCTCTATTATTGCAGCAGTAGTTTGTTTTCAGTATTGTCAATTTTCTTTATTTCTTTATGTTTGGCATCATTATTTATAAAAAATCCAAAAAAGCATAAAACCCTTGAAAATACAAAAAATTACAAAACACAAAAAAACAAAAACAAAAACAATCATTCACCGCAGTTGAATGAAGAAGAGTTCTTACACATATATAAATGTAGTCACCAAAAATTGTGGGTACTGGGGATGGAGATGAGGATGCAGTCCACTTTCCTATAATCCAGTTTCTTGGTAACTATGCTTAGTAAATGAAATTTGATAGAATCAATTTTCTTCTTCAAGTATAGACATGAGCTTAAATGGGTAAGTTGAATTAAGCTAATAAACAGTAAACACCTAGAGGTTGACACAATTTGACAAGAGGAGAAAATTAATATGAATATTAGTACATTTTATTGGATTCAAAATTGGGTTGAGTAACCTATTAGACATCTTAGATAATATTGAAGAAAATTAATTTTCTACCAATTTAGAGATGCTGATTTGTTTAATCACTTAAACTCTTGAATTCTGCAGGGGCATCCCAGAGGATATATCTACTATTATAGAGAGGACAATTGAAGAGGGAGAAGAGGAAAAAATAAATGGAGAGGAATTGGAAAGGGAGCACTTTGAGTTAAGATTTGTAAGTGATGACTAGCCTTTAAGTTTATTTCTGTGGATGTAAAAAGTTCTATCTGTTCAGATATTACATGCCTATAACAAGAGAACAGCTAAAAGATGTAAATATATTATTTGTATTAGTGAACCTTATTATTTTCTTGCATGGATAAATCTTTTTATTACACATTAGAGAATGTGAGATTTAAGGAAATCTCTTTGTAAGTAAATTGAGCAGGCTAAAGTTCTGTGACAATAATTCCTTGATACACTTTGTTGTATGTTAAAGAGAGATGATCCAGAAGTGTGTTCACCAACAAGAGCTGCTGGCTGTATTGAAACAGTCAACAATGAGAGCAGTAACTTAGGATCCAATTGCACTTCTTTTGAGATAGTCAATCCTGCATTAAACTTTCAAGAAAATAAGAAAGATCAAACTTCTGTACAAGGAGAAACATTGACTTCTGATGATGAGATTGCTAATCGCGCATTAAACATCCAAGAAAATAAGAAATATCAAGCTACTGTACAAGGAGAAGCATTGGCTGCTGATGATATAGAATCCCCTGGTGAGGTAGCATTAGAACATCTTGCAGAACCTTTCAAGCCAGCTACTTCTTCAAATGCTTGCAATCATGAAATGAGGTTTAATACAGATAACAATAACTATGAAGGGTGCATGATCGAGCCACAAGAGAATGGACAAGTTTTCTCAGCTAGTGGGAGGGTGGAAACAGCTCCAAATTATGATAAAGGGAGGATTCCAAGTGAAAGAGACACCTTCAGTCAAAATCAAAATGCCATGGAACATAAATCTCAAATTGTGAAATCAAATGGACCACCACATTGCTCACAGGTATGTCAGATGCCTTTATCCTGTGTTGTCTATTTGGTAGATTAGATTTTCTTGTTTTTGTAAACTTATTTGCCTTCTCTTTTGAAATGTATAAATATTCTTGGTACTTTTACATTAAAATTAGGGTCATTAAATTATCTTGATCTTACACTCCTTAATGCATTAGTATAGTTGTACCACACTTGTGTTTGAATGCTCAAGCATTGTAGATCTTACTTTCCACAAACCTATTGGACGCAGCTTGGAATTTTTAACTAATTGGGCAGTTGATGAACCAGAATGCACGTTGATTTTTCACCTTTTCAAGAACAAAAATCAGTATCTGATCAGTACCTAATTTATTTTTCACTATGTTACAAACTAATTCAAACTGTTATTGTAATCAAATCTGATTAGAAAGGATTCAACTTTTATACCTATGAGTATGCTAAAATAAAATCTAAAACACAGAAAGGAGGACGTAACAAATACAGAATGGAAGAACGAACTTCTGATCTGAGGATATAATGCAGATTAATTAATGATTTCGATCATCTGCAAAGGAAAGACGGATCTCACAGATATACGCAAGAGGTGACTCTTGGATGAGACACGTCTCATGAGAGGACGTGTCTCCACAAGGTGGAGACACGTCCACTCATGGGGCGTGTCCCTTTAAGTACGTATAAACTAAAATAGTTAACACAATTAACTTTTAGTTAGATCCATATTCATTATTGCAAGATTCGATAAATAATCGAACTTCACAATACTCATATGATAATATTAATAATAGACAGATCGAATAAGAGTTGTAAGAATCTGATCGATGCTATATATTAATTCAACACTCCCTCTTAGCTAGAGAAGATATTACAAATCAAATAAGTAGGGATATCACCTTCACACGTGATATTGAAGATATGTTATCCCAAGATTGTCAAGTCACATGACATTCTTCATAATCACATCTTCATTATGGTATGTGCACTGACATCGAGTCACACGATGTCTACCATAATAATTCATGGCATATCCACGGATATATAATCATCCACCATGATTTATCTCTTTAGGATCACAATGATCTTCAAATGATATCAAGTCTCATGATATCCATCAAAGTGTCCAAGAGACACTATCATGACATGTTCACAGATATCAAGTCACATGATATTTATCATGATAGTTTAACTTATCATTGTAGAGTCGTCACTTTACAATGTCATATACAAGTGTTTCATTATTAGAAAAATCGTCACCTTTCAATAATGTACACAGGGGAGTAGGCCCATAAGGTCATGGAGTCACACACATGACAAAAGAGTTTACACATAAAACATCTTTATATATATTAGTACAACTTATATAAACAATTTGAATTTCAACATAAATCAAATTACATTTCAACCATACCAAGTTTCTTCCTGAAGTGCTCTACCTTGATTCGTGTGATGTCCCGATGTGGGCCCCTATCGGAAGGTGACGTAGGTCTGTCCGAGCGGTTTGCCCAGCCACGTGTCCGGGGTCTTCGGCGGGAGTACCTATCCTGGGGATGCCCCCTTAACACTAAGAGGGGTGCCGTTCACTACCAGTCCGGGCTTTTGGTGCAACGGTAACTAACTAGGTATCAGAGCTAAATCCTGCCATCCTGAGGGTTTAGCACTCTTATGCAGCCAGAAGAGGTTGGGTCACACAGGTATTATACACGCAGGCGAGCCTTGATTGACAGGCAACAGGGTTTGAACAGGCAGCCGGGAAACATGGCTGACAGAACAGATAATCCTAGAACAGAGATCCCTCAAAACCTTAGGGATCAGGACGATGTAGAGGTTCTACTCGCTCTTAGAGATTTACGAGCAGGTCAATGGCAGTCTAATGATGTGTTGCTGCAGTTGACAGTAGCACTTCAGAGATTGGGTACTCCGAGGAGACTGTCACCACATCGTGACGATGACAGGAGTGATGCAGGATCACGGAGAGCACCTAGGACAGCTTCGCGGACGGCAGACAGGCCCACTAGGCCTACGTTTGTGAGACAGGAGGCCGATGAGGCTATGGCAGGTGAGGAGCATGAGGAGTTGTTCGCAGACACACTTATGGCAGCGAATGAGGAGTGGGAGTTAGTACCACCAGATGTCAGAGAGAGAATTACCTTTGACAGATTTGTTACACAAGCCACAACCAGTTGATGGGATGGACGCATAGTTAATCGGATAATTATACAGACACAACACCTAGGAGAATTGCATAAATTTAAGGGTAGTTTCAGAAACAACAAACTAATAGAGGTCTAAAGCTCTTACATATTCCAAAGCATGATTTAAATGAATAAATCAGAAACAACAAGTATATTCTATTGGCAAATTTCCATTATTGAACTAGTAATTGAATCAAACTTTATTATTCAAAATTCATATTAGCAATTGGCCTCATAATACTTTCTCCTATAAATATATGAGTAATAGTGTAAATTTGTCAAGAGTGTCGGTGAGCGACAATTAATGATTATCGGCTTCGTTGTAATCTGCAAATCATACAGTGGTAGAATTGATAATAAAGTGTTATATCAATAATTCATTCTCTGTCATTTATAATTTGGAAACTCAGTTAGCTTACCTTAATAATATTGGATGACAACCATTGTCAATCCAATAAGAAATAAATCGAAAATCTATCGATCCGGAGCAAGGGTCATTACATGTCCTAATGCAAAACAAGCACCAAATTGCCTTTGAAAGTAGGAAGTTGAGAGGTGGAGAGAGGAGCTATCTAATTTATGACAAGGAGATGTTTACTATAATGCATGCTTTGTCAAAGTTCAAGAAATACCTCTTGGTAGTAATTTCATTGTCAAAACCGATCACAAATACCCTCAAGTACTTCCTTAATTAAAATGATCTTCATGGTAGGCAAGAAAAGTGGGTTAGTAAGATACAAGCTTATGATTTTGACATTGAATATGTCGAAGGGAAGAGGAATATAGTGGCTGACGGATTGTCAATAAGGCCACATTTATGTTCCATGATGGAGATAATTGCTGATTGGAAGGAGTAAATACTTTCAAAGTATGCTAAGAACTCCCTTTGCATGAGTATTTTGGATGGTACTTGCATGATAACAAGTACAAAGTGGTGAGTGAACCCATTCCTTACAAAGAAAGAATCTTCTTAGTACCTAAATCGGGGCTTAAGGAGAATATTATGAGGACATTTCGTGATGCACCCTTGGCTGGTCATTAGGTTTCTTCACGACTTACATGAAGATTTGTAATATTCTTCACTATTGATAGATAATTTCTTGCGATTATTTTTTATTTGTTTGATAATGCAAGCATTTTGTCAAACAGTTCGCTATTCATTGAGCTCTTTATAATTTCCTCTTTCTATATTCCACTATAATAAGTTCAAGTGATTTTCACATTAATCTATATCAACAAAATTTCCAGATGTTTTTGAGATGGCTATTTTAATAATTTTGCAAACACATGGCATACAAGTTCTGAATTAACAAGTATAATATGATTATTTTCTAGAATTCAAATACTTCCAAAATACAGGTTCATATATTTTCTAACCTGAGTATGGCCTCCTCAATTTCCTTTGATGTTAGTTCACCAGTCATAAAAATCTTGAGCTCTGATTTCAAGCTTCCAAGGGAGAGAAAGAGTTTCGCAATAATGAAATTATCAGCTTCCTTTATAACCATGAACCATTAACAATATCAAGTCTGGCGGCTATTTATTTGTGTGCCTTTATTTGGTACCGTAAGCTGTGGAGTAGTGGAGTGCATATATGACAAACTCTTTATTCTTAGTGTGATGTGGCAATACTCCTCTAGAGGCCAACGTTGTTTTCTATGATTTTCCTTCAATACATATGCCTGAAACTCACAAGTTGCATCGACCTTAACTTATAAGAAATAACCTTGTAAACTCGTGACTCCTTAACAAGAAATTATACTTTCGCAGCAAACTTAGAAGAAAGTGGCGGTTTGAATAATATCTAACAAATGTTTGAATTCCCTTGCAATGCTACACACTTTTTCTTTCCTACATCTCCATGACTTTTGTAAAGCTGGCATCTTCTTTGTCTTTGTCTTTATGCATATTCATTCTAAAGTGGCAATTGGAGAATATAAGTAAAATCACCCTCGTATAAATCCCCAACTTCTCTATATTAAATTAGCCCGATTCCTCCATAGATTGTATGAACCTTAAAAAGGCACGGCTAGTAGATTTGAATTATTTTTTTGTTCGTCTATAAATATTGGAATATTAGATTTTGAAAATTACCTCCACAAACTCCATCATAATTTCCTATAACCAAGTTCTTGAAAGATCCTCAAACTTTGAAAAGAAACTATCTCTGAAATTTGTCTTCGAAGAAGACTTCAGAAATTTCTCACAATGAAATTCAACTATGAATTTTGAGATGAAACCACCTAGTAGATGAATCAGGTTTTCATCCAAGCCACGTACTCAAGGGTTTTCGTCGATATTTTTGAAAGTTGTGCTCTCAAATTTACTCTTGATAATAAATTTTTCGAGATGATTAATTCCCTTCTATCCTTTCCTTTTATACTTAACCACTTATCAAATATTTTTTCCTTTGTAAAGTAACTTTATTTAATATTTGAGCATATTATTTAGTAAAGTCACTTTAACATTTAATTAATTAATTAAATATAAACGTCCAAAATTTTATTTTAGGACAATTTAATAATTAATTAATTAAATTAACTCAATGGTGACTATTCGGAAGTTAGGGACATTACAAGGTTTGGGAAATATTTTCTTGGAAAGGGCTTAAGAATGAAGTCCTTAAGTATGTTGGAGACTGTCCTACATGTCAATACAATAAAAATGAGCATACTTATCTTGTTGGTTTGTTGCAGCTCTTGCCCATTTCTAATAAAAAATGGGAAAGTATTTCCATGGATTTTATTACAGGTCTTCCCAAAGTGCAAGGGAAGGATTGCATTTATGTTGTGGCTGACAGGCTAACCAAATTTTCTCACTTTTTTGCTATATCTATAGTGTTTACAGTAATATAGGTGGCATATTTGTTTCTTAGAGAGGTATTTAGGTTGCACGGATTGTCGAAGAATATTGTAAGTGATAGGGACAATAAGTTCCTAAATTTGTTTTGGTAGGGATCATTCAAATTGAGTGGGATTGAGCTCACACCTAGCACTAGTTATCACCCATAGGCTGATGGGAAAACAGAGGTTGTTCACAAGTGGTTGGAAGGGTACCTCCAAAATTATGTTTCAAGGCATCAAAAGGCTTGGGTGAGATGGTTACATTTGGGCAAATATTGCTATAATTATACCTATCACATGTCTATTAAGATGTCTCCATTTATGGCATTGTATGGATATGACACTCCTAGCTTCATTAATTTACTAATGGGTGATAGTAGAGTGTGAAAAGCCAAGGATTTGTTGAAGCAGAGTCAAGACATAATGAAGTCCTTGAAAGATAGCCTCCAACATGCACAAAATCAACAGAATTTGTATGTAGATCAACATCATATAGAGCGTGCTTTTGAAGTGGGAGACATGGTTTATTTAAGGTTGCAGCTCTATAAACAATCCATTTTCAAGAAGAGTGGAATAGAGAAGCTGAAATCACATTTCTATGGCCCATTTAGGATCTCCAAGAGGATTGGAGAGGAGGCATACCTAAGAGTAGCACAGTGCATAATGTCTTTCATGTATCATGCCTCAAGAAGGCGCTTGTACATAATATTGTTCCCTCTTTCTAAGTTACCCCTTTTGGATGAGGAAGGAAAAATTGTGTTGGTTCCCAAGGTAGTTATTAATTACAAGGAGCATACTTTGAGGAAGAGGACCATCAAGGAGTATTTGGTTAAATGGAAGAATCTACTAGTGGAGGATGCTACTTGGTAGAGTGAGAAGATTTTATAGCATCCGAACTTGCAATTGCTTGGGGACAAGAATTTTTTGGGGAGGGAGGATTGTAATGTCCCCTTCTCAAGCTTAGTCAGCATGGTAATCTTTAGCTTATTTCATGAGTTCCCATAGGCTAATTGGTGTTAGTAAGGGGACTTCAAATTTCTTGGAGTGCATTGGTTCAAGTTTTCGTGGAATCTGCTTGTGGTGTTGAGTTTAGTGGGCATTATGGATTGCAATGACACTTTCAAAAGTGTTTTTTTGCCTCTTGGGTGTTTTCCAAACTTCTTGGAGAGCATGTTTATCTATAGTAAGTCTCTGATTTGGCACCTGTCATCATCCCTCAACTTCAATTACATCTTGACATGATCATAATTGGTTTCCAAAGCCTTGGCAATGCTTTCTACAACTCAAGTGGAGTAATTAAAATACACTTAAGTCTATAATGTTAGATGTTAAAATATTTGCTAAGTGTTATATTTTATTAAAGTGACATTTTTCCCTCAACAGTGGATGCCTAGGCCTAAAGAATCTTTTGCATGTAATGAACTATTTAATTTGAAAAAGAAAAAAAGTTTTTTTTTTGGAAAAGGCAATGAAAAAAAAATGTTTCATTTTTTTAAAAAGTAATGAAAAAACTATAAAAGGAGGTTTGGGGCTCTCATTTCTCATATGCTGAAGAGTACACATAAGGAAATGCTGCTAGATTGAACCTACATGTTCTTCTTTGAATTTTTTGTGTACAAAAACCCTCATTGGATCATTGGTTTCGGATTTGGAAGATAATCCCTAGCTGGTTTGGAGTGGTTATACTCAAGAATCACCATTGTTCTTTACAGAGTTTGCAGATTGGGGTTTCAACTATGAAGTTTTTTGAAGTGTTTTGACTTGCAGATTTTTCGAAGTGATTTAGTGCTGGTTTTCAGAGATTATGTGTGTTTGAAGCATTTTCAGTGTGGTTTTTTGTTGGCCATGTAATTAAAGGATTCGATGTGTGCCTTTGTTGGTCGCCCTTATTTTAGTGCTCCTATTAGTGTTGGGTATGATTGAAAAGTTTATATCAAACATGTAGTTGCCTATTTCCTTGCATTGTTGAGGCTTTTGTGGAGCTGGTGATTGCTAATAGCTATCACTAGAGGCATTCTATGCTGATTTGGAAGGGATTCTTGCTGAGTTTTCATGGCTGCTATGACCTGCAATTCATGAACAAAAGACCTGCAACAATTCTTTCTTGACATTTCAGATTTTCAACACTCATCTTCAGCTCTGTTTTTCAAGGTATTTCATGTATTGGCATCATTTGGTGAATAAATATCCATCAAAACTTTATAACAGCAGATTTATGAAGGCGATTTCTTGTATCAGACTTTATGACAGCAGTGTCCTTCTATTTGCAAGTTTATGTTATTGATTTTTATTGGAAAAAAATAAAAATAAAATTCCAGGTGGTTATTACTATCATAATCCATCGAGTAATCAAATTAAACCATACACAAAAATAGCAAAACAATATCATACGATTAATTCAACCATACACATAACATCATCATAACTATAATCAATCATGAACTCATGGATGTATACATATGTGTATTGTGAGTCCAACAAAATGCCAAAATCAAAAGTCCACAACATAATAATAATAAGGCATGTTGTACTCAAAATTAAACTTTTGCTTCAGTAAGGCATTTTGATAAAAAATGGTCTAAATCTAGTAAAATTTTCGTCAAAAGTCAATTTTAGGTCAAACCAAGCATGGGCTTTTTGTGTGTTTATTGTTAAAAGGATATTTGCAACTTGTGAAAATTTTGAAAATTAGGGTTTTGTACCCCTGTTTTTAGGAAAACCCTAAAAATAGGACCTTCCTAGAAATAACTCAATGATTTTGATAGGTCAATTTCACTTCACGATCACACTGGTCAAGTCAAAATCACAAAAAAGTCAAGTTTGCTCTAGTGGATCTATTTCACTTTTTCAGGAGAAAAGATAGGACCTCTGAGGTCATCAATGGAAAATGGCTAGTATTAGGTATCAATATCTAAGCTTCAAATGCTGCACAAATGATTCTATGATGAAAGATGCTCGAAAAGATGCTTCATCACGGAGGGGAATTTCAAAAGTTGAAAATGCTAAAAAGTATTGTCTGGAAGGTGCACGCCTTGCTACAAGGGAGATAGTACGCAGTCAATGCCTTGGTCAACATTTTCAATTGTCTGTGCACGCAAAATGGTGAAAGCAATCATAACGGTGAATGCATTCGCATTAGCGACAACGGTTATCATCTCAAGACAAGCGAGACAGTGAACGTAAAGCGCGAGGAGGTCAAAATCATCAAGAAATGACTAACTCAGTAGCCAAAATCGCCCCTGTTGGCCAGGGGCGCCCATGAATTCAAGAAGCCAACTGCAATTGTTATGAATTGCAAAACCAGTCATCTTCTTCAGTATTCTGCTAGCTTTCTGACGCATCGTCAAGCAAATTCATCAACTTCATTAAACACCAACAAACGTAGGCGGAGGCAAAAGATGCTGAAAGTGAAAGTCATAAAAAATGGCTGTCTTTCAAGGGAAACTGCACCCCTGTAGCCCAGGGATGACCAAGAATAAGACCATTCATAAGTCATTCTTTGGATTGGCAATCCCCACATAATCTTCTAGGCTTTAGCCCAGCTTCACAACTAATCTATTTGCGAATTCGCGATACATATCAAACAGCAGTAGTTGTTTATCCAACAAGCACGTAAAATGAAGGATGAAATGAAAGTCAAAAGAGCAAATGCACCCCTACAGGCTAGGGGCACCCAGCCTTTTGGTCAACTAGATGAGGTTTTCAACAACTGTCTTCTTCAAGAGATCTGCTCAGAATCCTTCCAGCTTCATGGTGAATCTAGTTGCCAGCTCTTGGGACCTATCAAACGCTCATAGACGAAGATTAAGTTCGAAATGCTGAAAGTCAAGGCAAGTTGGAAAGCATAAAGAATTGGATAAGTGTTAAGGAAAAGGTGCCCAACTATTTGGGACCTCAGATGCAACTTTCACGAGATACAAATCCCAACAAGTCCTCTGTTTTGATTGGTCTTCGTGATGAATCCATCAGCACGAATATCAGAGTAGTCAAACTCCCAGCAACGAGAGCCAAAGTGGAGCATCTTTTTGAAGGTTGCAAAGTGAAAATTACAGCTCAAAATGTCAAATGCACCCCTGCAGTCTAGGAGCGCCCAACTTTGAGCCCTCTTAATCAACTTTGAGAACTTGCAACATCAATCATCCTTTTCGGAATTGAACTGGTTTTCCATTCCATATCTCAACATGTTCATAGGATTCAACAATCATCGGTGATTGTAGATCAAAGCACAAAGGGTCAAATTGGAGAAATTGAAAAGCATTCAAGAAATTGGCTGTCTTGCGAAAAATGCACCCTTCTAGGACAAGGCGCCCAAGAATTTGAGCCATTAAAACTCATTTTCATGGTTGACAGCCTCTACTGACATCTCTTCAGAGTTGATCCAACTCTGCAGTGAATCCATAGGATCCATGCTTGTGATGGAAGAAAATAACTCCAAAGAAGGACTTTCTTCAGATTCATTTGATTCAATTTTTATTTGCTCAGCAAGAATGAGATCATCTTCAATTTCTGTTGCCAGGGTCTATACAATTGCAAGAGTAGCTGGGGCTACTCTTCTCAATAGAAAACCAACCTTGGGCACTTAAGCATTTACAAAGAAACATTTCAAATTCTCAGCTGTAGGTTGAGCAACAGTTGGAATTCTTCATGTCAACTTGTTGAAGTGAGCAATGAACTCGCACATAGGCATGTGAGATTCCTTCTTCAACTGGGTGAGTTGAGCCAAGAAAGCATGAGCGTCTTCAGGAGGTTTGAACCTTCCTTCAAATTTGGCTATGAGAGTTGCCCAGTTTGTGATGGTACGTGGTGCCAGATGATAAAACCAATTTGCAGCAACACCTTGGAGAGTCTCCACAAACAGCCTTATAGATACATCTTCGTATTCAACACCATGAACTCCACAAGCGATGTAGAAAGCAGCAATGTGCTCGTCAGGATGTTGTTTTCCATCACCAAAGGACTTGGGAAAGTTCTTCTGTGAGCCTTCAGTAAGAGCATGTAGTGGTAGAGCTAGACTCAACGGACCAAAAGCATTTCCCCAAGGACCTTGAGCAGCCATTTACATGTCCTTGGTGAAAACTTGAAAAGCTTACAAGAAAATAAATTACAATTAAAAAGAACACGGGTATACTTCAAACGAAAGTGTGATGTTTTCGAATGTGTATCGTATCCCCAACGAAGTCGCCAAAAAACTGTTGGGTGAAAATTATGTAATCAACTTTTCAACAGATTACACAACTAGGACTTCAGCCACAGCTATGTGAGATGTAAATCTCTCCTCTCAGAAAGGGGAGGTGCCCTTCTTACTGCTTATGGAAGCAATGATAAAACTTATTAAAGTATTTACACAATACACATTATACTTACAAAATGGGAGGTGTGTGTCGCATTCATCCTTCTCTCTTTTTTCAGAGTTGTTTACAATGCTTCACTGTTGGAAGTTCTTAATTCATGATAATTCTAAATGATTAACAAGCAGTAATTCCAATACCTCTATCTTGTCAAAGCAAAGCGTAGAGGTACCAGAAGTGATTAACAATAAACAGGTAAAATAAAAGGGAAAGCTCATGAAGGCACAAAGTCGTTCCGTAGCTTTTTCAATGATGGATCTGTGAAAGATGTGTCGTTTGTCGCATTGGAAGCACAAAGTATTCTTAGATGCAGCAATTCCTCGAACAACATGAACGATTACAAGCGCAAAGTCTTGTAGATCATTCAATCAAAGTATCCAAACAATAAACTCATCCAAATAAGAAATGCAACACAAAGTTTACATAAATTACTTGAAGTCCTTTAGATATCATATAATAATCACCATCAAATAAGATTCAATTCACAAGATTATCGAATCCAACACAAAGTCTGTGTAATGTCCCCTTCTCGTCAGTAATCAACTTAGTTGCTCATCAGCCTATTCCGGAGGCCTGTAGGCTCGTTGAGGTGAAATTAGGGTTTCCATGCTTGGAGGTTCTATGGCATTTCTTGGTGTTTACTATTTTTAGTAAATACTATGTTTGGCAGTGGTCTTGTTGGCAGTTCTTCAGCCTGTTCGTATCCTTGTTGAAGCAGTTGGTATTTTTGGTATTGTTCCCCAAAATGCAGTTTTGATGGCAATTATTAATACAAGGCAAATAATGTTATGTTTCTTTATTGACCTGCACCCCCCCCTTGCGCCCCCCACCCACTCACCCTGTGGCCTAAGGAGTTAACTTTATGTTGTTTTAAAAGAGGGTCATTAAAGGGGTACGCCTTCATAAAGGAATTTATTATTTTACAATAAAGTTTTTTATGTTGCCTTGAAGTGGGACGCCACCCTTAGGGAATTATGAATTTTGGAAAATTGAAAAGTTTCTTCTATGGCTGTTGGCCTGCTTTGAAGGGAATTTGAAGAGTTTTCTTCTTTTCTATAAAAGTGAAGCTTTGCTCCAGCATTTAGTATCCATGAAATTATGCTAATGTTATGCTGTCGAAATGACAACTTGGTTTCTACTTTGAGGGATGCTTACCTCCTAGTTTCAATCCAATTTCGTGTTTGAAATACAACACCTAGTTGGTTTTATTTGCTGCTTCTCATTCAGAGTAGCAGATGGAGGTCATTAGTTGAAGATTTTTGGAGTTTTGTCAAATTCTAAGTTGCTGGTTCATATACAGTTGAAAGTGAATTTTGTATACAACTCATTGAATAAATTAAATTTGGTTATGGGCATTGATGAGAAGTATTTGTCTACTATGGGCGACCCTTTCCACCAAATTTGAGAATTTATTATCAAGTTTCTGATTTTATATGCCAAAATCGCCCCTCAAGGAGGGTCGTACCTTTCATTAATGGTCTTGGGATTCATGCCAAATAAACAGGGATGAATTGATGCAGTTTTATGATCTGATTTGGGGCGCCATCCTCCTAGAAGACCTTTGCACTTTGTTTCACGCCATTCAGAGGTATTTTGAATGAGTTATGAACATTTCATTGGTTTCACAGTTGCTGGTTTTCGATTTCAGTTTGCTGGTTTTTTGTAATCAGATTGTATAAGTTCAGTTTTTGGCTTCGGTTTTCAGTATTTGAGTTGCTTAGAGCTTGCAAGAATTATTCCTCTCACCTTGCTTCATTCTATCATTGTAACACATTATAATTTGCAGATTTTCTTATTTGTAAGGTTGAAAATTAGTAGTACTAATTCAACCATTATTAATTCTGCATTTACTTGTGCTTCTAATTCACATATAATAACCCCTTGATGGTTTACTGCCAGTGAGGAGGAAAATTACTTTGTATTTTCTTTTCTCACCCATTGTCAAGTGGTGAATCCCCACTCTTGAGTGGATGCTCACCACAGGGGATGAATTAGTAGTTGGAGTTATCTATGGCTGGTTATCCGCCTAAGTTTCTTTCATTTTGTAATAAGTACTTTGCCATATGTTAGCACCTCGCCTTCAAAGGGATCTTGAGTGCACATTCTTGGCGTGGAGTTTATCTTCCATTTCTAGTTGTATCAGTTTCAGTATTGAATTATTGATCCTAGGGATCCTCTGGCCATATGCCCGCCCCTCTTCCTTAAGTGGTTTTAGGGTGCATTCTTGGTTAGAGTTTCTTTGATAGAGATTTGGTTTTGGCGCTAACGCTAATCAAATTGGGCAAGTGTTGGTTATTGTGTAAAAATTGTGGCAAAAAATTGGTTAGCATATTTCAGTTTGGTTTGCAATCTTCTTCTTTATTGATCAGATTTCATTCACAAAGTATGAACACAAAGTATCACAATTCTGCTTCAAAAAGGGCAGCACTTCGTTGCAAAATACTAAAGGTAAACATTACAATAGAAATCCCTCATATATATAGAGAAAAGGGATGAGCAAATCTAGGAAAGCAGTTGAGTAAAATTAGGAAAGTTCGGTGAGCTAATTAAGGAAAATCTCACCTAACTTTGACCAAAGTCAAAGTGTAATTTGTCTTCTAGAAATTACATCTTAGATTTTTGGTGCAATTACACTTAGAGAAAAGACATTTAAGATGTCAAAAACTATTTACAAGATGCATAAAGGGAAGCATCAAAATGTTCAACATCGGAGATCAAGAATCTTCATGGTTCCTTGCTTTGGGCGCGGAGTCTTCATACTTCTTGGTCTCTTGCATGAACGCATTATTTGGGCGACTGTGTAATCTACAAGGGTGTGAGCTCTTCTAATCGACCTTTTGGCAAATGAATGGATTTTCTTGCACCCGCGAAGATACGTCTTGAGATTATCAAGTGTCAGCCGTATATCGCAAATGACATGCATTGAGGCTTTTGAAAAGCTAGCATCCTTAACTTGCTGCATAATGGCCTCTTTGTAGATCTGGGATAGTTCACTAGATCAGAGGATGTCACCTTTGGGATCACTTGATGAAATCTGGAGAGATACTACAAGGATGGTGAATCAATAGGCATTAGCAGAAAAAGTAGCATTGGGAAGCGTGAAGCAAGAAACGATGTTTGAGCAAACGTGAAACAAGCAACTAGGCATGGAAAATGATGCAAGAGTGAAGAAATGACGTTCAGAGTGAAAAGGAAGTGATTTGGAAAAGTTTTAAGGAAAAATTGCCAAAGTGCCCAGAAACATTCAAAATGATACTTGGCGGGTTTCTAAACCCTGAATCATCAAAAATAAGAGTGAATCAACCTTATTTGAGCCAGCAATTTAAGACTTTTTCAACTCAGAAAGAAGAAATGCCACTTACAGGAAAAAGATAGTTTTGTCGCTCAAGAGGGAATGAATCACCATTGCTGCGAATTGGTCAAGACACATCTTGCAACACTTCATTCCCTTTAGCTGTGTCGCCCTCTTTCTAGCTCTTTGAATTTTTCTTCCCAAAATCCATGCATTTTATTTCCACGCCATTTCACGGGAATGTACTTCCTCAAAAATATTTTGCTCTCTTTCAAATGTTTCCTTCAAATATTTCGATTTCACTTTAGCTTATGTTTTTAAAACAAAAAGGCTCGATTCACTTTATTGAGATTTATTATTTTCTCAATAGTCAAGAGATCAATTTATTTCTCCATAGTCCACTTTATAATATTTACTCTAAGTAAAAGACTTAAATCTTTTAATTTTTCACTTTAGAGTTTTAAAATATTTAACTATATATATTTCTATATTTTACATATTATATATGTATTTATATTAAGTAATTATTAATATATTCATATATATACATATATATATATTTTCTTCATTACTCTCGTAATGTATATATAAATATCTATATATATGTATATATTATCTTAGAATAATATATATACATATATTTTATCCCCTATATAAAATATATAAATATATATATATATATTTACACATATATATACGTATCTATGTATATATCATTTAATATTATTATTCCATCGATATATACATATATACATACATATGCATGTCAATTACTAGACAATAATATCACAATATTATTTTCATCCACAGATAATAGGCGGGGTGTGTATGTATATACATGCGTATAACCATATATACCTCTGTGTTTACGTATGTATACATATATACATGTCGACACATGTGTATGAGCATATCCATTTGCCTATCATACGTATGTATTGATATGTTTATACATATGGATACGTGTACATAATGTATACATGTGTATACATACCTACTCAACCTTTAAACATATATCTTTCACATTTTCCATACAAAGATCACAGTATAGTAAGTTTGACAAATAAACAATCATCACTCACAAAGCACAAAGAAGTAAACTAGACTCCTAAAGCCTATGAATGACTTATCATGACCAACTTATCTGACTTGGTTCCTCCAAACCCATAATGATGTGTGTGTATGCTCAACTAGTTAACATTACCGGTTAAATGACCAAGCCCCTCTCCCAAGTGATATTTCCGCTCCGCTTGGAGGAATGGTTCACATACCTGCATCCACCGTTGTAAACTCACAACAATCAAATGCTCACAACAATAGTAGTATATAGAAACTTCACAAGATATATCAACATGATTCATTAACCTCATAATGCATATTTTCACCATGAATAACATCGATTGAAACAACATACAAATGAGACAATCATTAATGTACAAAAATTATATTGATAACAGAGTGCAACATATCTTATTCATTCATAGAATTGTCTTTTACAAACACTTATTCCCTATGTAGTACTAATATCTTAGTAGCTATTCAATCGGGGTGTAACATACTCCGCCCCTTATGAATCATTGTCCCCAATGATTTAAGGTATTATTCTCAAAAGCTTTGAGAATATTTGGAAACTTTTGCTGAATTTCCTCATAGTCTTCCCATGTTGCCGAATCCTCCGTGTACTGATCCCACTGAACTTTGCATTGAGCGACATCCCTATTACGTAAGTGAACCTTATGTACCTCCAACACCTTTACGGGCTTGAGAGTTATTACTCTGGGATTCTTTACCTGTAAAGCAGTCCAATCAATAACATGACTATCTCCTGGAATGTACTTTTTAAGATAGGACACATGGAAGACATTATGCATCTTGGCAAGAGCAGGTGGTAAGGCGATTCGGTAGGCTACAGGGTTAATTTCCTCAAGGACTTGAAAGGGTCCTACATAATGAGGAGACAACTTAGAAGATTTTCCAAACTTGATGGAACTCTTATGAGGTTTGACTCTCAATAGTACCTTGTCACCTATGGCAAAATTATGGGGCACTCTCTTGGCATCTGCATAGCTTTTCTATCGACTTTTAGCTTCTGCTAACCTGTGCTTAGTAACCTTCATCTGCTCATCCATTTCTGCTAACATTTCAGGTCCAAGACTTATTCGATCCTCAAGTTTATCACAATTTATCGGAGTTAGACACTTATGACCATATAAAGCCTCAAATGGAGCCATTCCTATAGTAGAATGATACGAGTTATTATAAGGAAACTTGACCAAGGGTAAGTATTCCTCCCACTTATATTGTTGATCCATGCAATATACTCTAAGTAGGTCCTCTAATACTTGATTCACCCTTTCCGTCTGCACATCCGTTTCAGGATGATATGCTGAACTTATATTTAACTGAGTCCCAAGTGCAGAAAACAAAGTTTTCCAAAATCTAGAAGTAATTCTTGCATCCCTATCAAAAATAATCTTCTCAGGAATTCCATGCAATCTAAATACTTGTACAAACTTTCTTGCAATAACTGGCGCTCCATCAGTTAAATTTTCTGATATAAAGTGTACCACTTTTGTTAACCTATCAACTACTACCAATATGGCATTATGTCTATTCCTAGACATAGGCAATCCTTGTACAAAATCCATACTAATTACTTGCCACTTCCATTCTAGTATTTCGTGAGGATATAACAGTCTTGCAGGATGACGATGTTCAACTTTTACCCTTTGACACTCAAGACAACTTGCTACAAAATTAGCTGCATCTCCTTTCATTCCTTTCTAGAAATATAAGGGTTTCACATTTGCCATCATTTTCATCACTCCAGAATGACCAGAATAAGGTGCTGTTGTGACCTTTTCACACATCGCCCCATTCTAAATGGGGACCCCCTAATTTTTGCTCCATTATGGTCTTTTGGCTTTGGTTTTGTCTCTCTCTCTCTCTCTCTCTCTCTCTCTCTCTCTTTCTGTCTCTTTATGCTGTCTGCTTTCCGAGGGTGTGCTTGCCTTTTGAGCTTAAACATGAAATTTTGGCTAAGTCTGAGAATTAGGGTTTTGAGTCTTCCGGCCAGTTTGAAGTCAAGTGGAGTAAGTAAATTGGAATTTGAGCCTCACGTTGCAGTTAGTATGCTTCCAGCAGGTTCCCAGCTAAATTTCATCGAATTCCGACAACTTACTATTTTTAGTAAGTGTTCAATTCAGGGCGTTCTCTCAGCACTACTGAAGTTCTCTCAGTCACACTGCATCCGGAATATGTCAAGCTATTTGTCTGCAAATTTTGAGCTGAAACTGACAACTTTCTATTTTTAGCAAGCTCACCTTCAGGAGCATATTTTCGGGTTTATATGCGAAGTTTTTCAATGCATGTTTGGAGATTATTTATGGGTTTTCGGAGACCTACGCAGTGATATAACATGCAAGACGAGACGATGACTTTCAGTATTCTGCCTTTAGAGGCTATTTTTAGGGTTTGCATGTTGAAATTTTCCTCGCATGTTTGAACATTCCTTATGGGTTTTTCGAGGGCTTTGCAGTGGTATAACATGCAAACCAGGATCAGGACTTTTTCAGGAGCTGTCTTCAGAGGCTATTTTTAGGATTTGCATGCAGGGATTTTCAGCGCATGTCAGGTTATTCTTTATGGGTTTTTCAAGATCTACGCAGTGATGTGACATGCAAGCGGAGATGGTCATTTTTCAGAAACTTACTATTTTTAGTAGGTCCATTCCGGTAGCTTTCCAACACATCAGTATCACAAACAGAGCAAAGTGCAACAGAAACGAAGTCAAACGAAGGTCATTTGATCGACATGCAAGTCAAATTAGGGTTTCCAGCTTTGAGACCCAAAATGAGGGGTAAAATGAAAGAATTTTTGAAAACCGGTGTATCCCACTGCGATCAGTATCTTTCAAGCTATCCACTGGTAAAATTTGAAGGCAATCGAAGCACTTACTATTATAGTAAGCCACTTCTGAAACAGGCTATAAATAGTAAGTCAGCAGCAGGCGCTAGTGTGAACAGGCAAGTCTACTGATGAGGGTCAGACCATCCAAATTTCAAGTCAAACGGATTTGGGGAAGTCAGGAAACTAAGTAGTTACTATAAATAGTAAAACACCTTTAGAAACATGCTATAAATAGCAAGTCAGCTCGAGATGGTAGTGAGAACAGATCACTTAGGTCATGAAGGTCTTGTGCTTAAAATTCTAGATCAATCCAAGCTTTAGAAGGGTGAAAATTAGAAGACTTACTAAATATAGTAAATCAAGAGTGAGCAAGCTGGAAAAATTTCTAAGATTGAAATTTGTCCCGCTTGACCCACAAAATGCGCCCATGACTGGCAGGAAGTTGAGAAAAAAATTCTAAGTGTTGAAGTTAAGTCCAACAGGACCCCTCAAATGCGCCCTCATCTTGGCTGTTGATGAAAAGTTTCTAAGGCATGAAGTTTATCCTTCTCCACCCCCAAAATGCGCCCAAGGAAGGAAGAAGCCATAAAAAAATTCTAAGTGTGAGTTAAATCCTTCACCACCCTCAAAATGCGCCCATGCTAGCGTGGGGTCAAGGCAAGTTACCAAGGTGTTGAAGTCAAAATTCCTCACCACAGGCTAAATGCGCCCAAGATAAAGGTGAAGATGGATGAAAAAGAGTTACCAAGGCATGGTGAAATCCTCCCAGACATGTCAAATGCGCCCAAATAAGCTAGAAAAAGACAAAAGTGTTGACTTCCTCCTCCACCCTTTGAATGCGCCCATGTTAAAAGCAAGGTCAAGACATAAGCTAAGGCGTTGGTGTTAAATCCTCCTCCATAGGCTAAATGCGCCCAAGCTAAAGCTGAAGTTGATGGGAAATTTACTAAGGCGTGGGAATTAAATCCTCCTCCATAGGCTAAATGCGCCCAAGTACAAGGTGAAGTTGATGGAAAAATTTCTAAGGTGTGGGAATTAAATCCTCCTCCATATGCTAAATGCGCCCATGTTAGAGATGAAGTTTGAAAAGTGACTAGGGCGTTGGAAATAAGTCCACCTCAGTATGTGAAATGCGCCCAAGTCTAAGGTGGCTAGGGAAAGTTTCTAAGTATTAATTCCCGCTTGACATGTGAAATGCGCCCAAGAGTGTTGATGATATTATTTAAAAATTTTCTAAGGCACAACATTCCACCTCTAGAGGAATACGCCTAGGCTTAAAGGGATAATAAAATTCACTGAGGCATGAATAAAATTGGCAGTTGAAGGAGTTAGAATGTGCCGGCTTCATGAGGATGATAAAAATTTCAAGGCCGAGCAAGGAAAATACGCCCAGAGATGAAGGATGAGAATAAATTTGACTGGAAAATCTTCTTCTAAGGTTAAAATTCAAAAAAATTAAATGTACCCCTTCTTTTGTAGACACATGAATTCAACGCTTTCTAAAGGGAATTTTCTTCTGGGTACTGAGCATCTTCAATGGGGAATTGATTTTAACGTCTTCCACACTTCGCCAAGGCTTCCAAGATGAAGATTTTCCATGGGCACCTGATTGATGAATTTTCTGAGGAAAATTTAAAAAATTTCGAAGGCAAGGAATAAAATATGTTGTTGAAATAAAACGCCTCGGATGATGAATTTGAAGTTGATTGCCTAGGTGAATTTGATCAAATTCTTCATGAAAATAATCTTCTTGGGTGAGAGATGGATGAAATCAAGTGTCAGAGCCTTAGCTGGTGAAATAAATTTCTTAAGAGGATGCAATCGGAGTTAATATTTTAAAAAATGATTTAAAAATGCTAAGTACGCCTTGACCAGTGAAGTGAATCTTTTGGAAATTCTAGAAGGTCAAATATTCTAGACGCCAGATGACAAGTGTTGCAGCTCCCTGAGGAGGTGTTGTGACCTTTTCACACATCGCCCCATTCGAAATGGGGACCCCCTTATTTTTTTGCTCCGTTCCGGTCTTTTGGCTTGGGTTTTTTTTCCTCTCTCTCTCGCTCTGTCTTCTTTCTGGTGTCCGTCTTCCGGGGGTTGTATCGTCTTTGAGCTTAAACGTGAAAATATTGGCCAAGTTTAAAATTGGGGTTTCATCATTTTTGGTCAATTCAAGGTCAAGTAAAGTGAGAAAATTGAAAATTGAATTTAACGTTGCTGTCAGCAGACATCCAGCAGGCTTCCAGCCAAGTTTCATCAGATTCCAAGGCACTTACTATTTTTAGTAAGTGTGAAATTCAGGGCGATTTGTCAGCTATTTTGAGATTCCGATCATCACACTGCATTCAGAGTGTACCAGGCTGCTTGCATGCCAAATTTGAGCAAAAACGGACAACTTACTATTTTTAGCAGTCCAGCTTCCGGCACAAATTTCAGGGTTCAGATGCAGAGATTTTCTTTGCATGTCTGATATTCCTTCCGGTTTTTCAAGACCTTCGCGAACGATGTAACATGCAAGTCGAGATGACCACTTTCGTGATTCACCCGAGGCTATTTTAGGGTTTGCATGAGCTTTTCTTTGCATGTCGATTCCCGATGGGTTTTTCGAGAGCTTCGCGATGGTATGACATGCAAATGAGGATTCTCACTCGAAGGAACTTGCTATTTTTAGGTGGTGTCCGGGGCTCCCGCCCGAGAAGATCGCGCGCGTAAACGAGAAAAAGATCTTTGATACGATGCAAAGGCAATTAGGGTTTCCAGCCGAGCCTAAAAATAGGCATCAAAAGTCAAAATCTTAAAACCGATGTAAACCATCGCGACCCGCTTCAAGCTATCCGGGTGAAATTTCAAGTCAAACGGAGCACTTACTATTTATAGTAAGTCAAATTGGAAACATGCTAAAATAGTAAATCAGCCGCATGCGTCGTGTCACCAAAGGCCACGTGGTGAGGATCGCCTCATTCGAATTTCACGTCGATCGGAGCTTAGGAGCTATCAGAAACATGAGCTTACTATTTATAGTAAGCCACCTTCAAAAACAGGCTATAAATAGCAGGGTGACTAAAAGTTGCAGTGTCGACAAGTTGATAAAGGCATGAGCACGCTATGTTTAAAATTTCAGGCCATTCCGAGCTTCAGAAGTCCAAATTCAAAGAATTTACTATAAATAGCAGGGCACGTAGGCTGGCGAGGATGATAAAATTTTCTAAGTCTGGAGTCTCGTCCAGCAGGCATGGCAAAATGCGCCCAGATTGATGAAGAGGCATAAATTTTTCTAAGTGTGAGTTCATCCACCACCCAGGGCAAAATGCGCCCAAGGCAGGAAAGTCAAAGAGAGTCAAAGGTTTTTATCCTGCAGCAGGGGCAAAATGCGCCCAAATTGAAAGAAGGAAAGTTGAAAAATTTTCTAAGTATGAAAAATCCGCCTCTGGGGTCAAAATGCGCCCATCCTTCACAAGCATGAAAATGCGCCCAGGGTGAAGGAAAGTCAACAAGGTCAAACATTTTCATCCTTCTCCAAGGCCAAAATGCGCCCAAACTGGGCCATGTCATGACAAAACATGGGAGTTGAAGAGTCACCCAAGGATGTTGGAGAGTTCATCCACCAGCAGGGGTGAAATGCGCCCAAGGTTGCAAGGGGTCAACAAAAAGTCAAAGTTTTTATCCTTCATCACATGCAAAATGCGCCCAACTTGCAAGCTTGTCCTCCTCACCCTCCTAAATGCGCCCAAATGAGCTCACATGAAGACAAAAAAACGGAAGTTGAAAAGTCACATGAAGGCATTTGCAAGTTCGTCCTCCTCCTACAAGGAAATGCGCCCATGTTTGAATGGTAAATGGTAAATACAAGGGGTAAATAAGGTGAAAAGTGTTACCTAGCATGGTGAAGGCTTGTACGTTATCCTCCTCCACACTTAAAATGCGCCCAAGGGGAGTTAAGTGTGAAGTGTGCGCCTAGAGCAAGGAAGTTATAAGGCGTGGAAAATATTTCAAGGTGTTGAGAGTTAAAATAAAGTGTGCGCCTAGGGAGTTATATGGTGATTTTAAAAAAAAAAATCTCTAAGGCGTTGGGCTTTTGAATAAATATTTTCCAAGAGTGGAGTGAAATACAAATGAAGTGAGGCGTGCCGGGAATATAAAATTTTCCAAATGAAGTTGATAGAAATTTCTCTCCACTGGCAAATGAAATAAAAAATTTTCTAAGGCAAGTTCTCAAAATGCAAGAGATGATTTAAATATTTTCTAAGGCAAAATTATTTTCCTTGGAAAATATGCCTAGAACTCAATTGATAAAATTTTCCGAGGCGAGCAACTTTTCTCAGTGATAAAATCCAGAGATGATGATATTGCAAGGAGATTCAATTTTCTTCAAGAAGTCAGGGCAACACAGAGTGATCACAGGCGAAGAACGAGTTTAAATGATGAAAATAATATTTTTCTAAGGTTCAAAATTCGAAAAATTAAATGAACCCGTTCGTTGGGTACCCATGGATTCGAGGCGTTCTAGTGAAAATTTGCTTCTGGGTACTGGACGTTCGTGATGATGAATGAATTTCTAAATCTTTCAAGCTTCGCCAACACTTTTTCAGTGAAGAATTTAATCAGTGCTTGAGTTATGAATTTTCCTAAGGGAGAATTTTAAATTTTCTGAGGCAAAAATGAATAAAATGAGTTTTCAAGTGAATTTTCTTCAAACGATGAATACGAAGGGAATTGCCTAGATAATTGTGATTAAATTCTTCGAGGATGAATTTTCCAGAGCAGATGATGAAGTTTAAAATTCGAATTCAAGTAACAGAACTCCGGCTGGTGAGTTAAAAGAAGATGAATTAAATTAAATTTTCGAAAGTAAAATCCAGAACGCCAGTCAAAGTCAAGTTTCTAGAAGAATAATATTCCCGACAACTGGAGACAAGTGTCAGAAACATCAGAGAGGGAAAATTCGAATTCTTGAAGTGGAGTAGTGGAGTTTAATGGCACTGGCTAAAAATAACGTCTTCTAGAATTTGAATTCTAGCTATAAAATGGAGAAGCTTTTCACTCACTTTCACAACTGGAAAAGGCGAATTTGCTAAGGCAAAGTGAGCTTGGAGAGGTTTGAATTTTGCTGAGGTTGAACTTGTTGGAGAAGACGTCTTGAGGCTTGAGGAAGGTACGCCATTGCTGACTAAGGAGGTGTTTGCTGCAATTTGAACTTGCTTGAAAAGGTACGGCTTTGTGACTGAAATTTGATTTGCTTGAATTATAGAAGCTTAAAAGGTACGCCATTGCTGAAAGATTGAAAAGTACGTCCTTGCTAGTGTTGAAGCTTGAAGTCTGATTTGATTAAGTTTGGTCGAAATTGCCATTTGAAAAGGACGCCTTGTATTGAGTAAAATAGCTGAGAACTCAAAAGTACGGATTTGCTGATTGCTGATACAAAGACATAGAAATTAAAATTGCTGATTGCTGGTTTGAAGTGCAAGGATATAGAAGTTTAAAATTTGCTGATTGCTGATACGATGTAGTAGAAGTTCAATTTGTTGAGTGCTAATTGAGAAGTGAAGTCATCGGAGTTCACTTAGAAATCTGTTCTAAGTGTCGGAATTCGAATACATTCAAGAGAGGAAGCTGAGGTTTGCAAACACGAGAGTTATTGCAGCTTCTAGAATTCGACTGCAGCCCCTATCATGCCTTATTTTATTAAATTTAATTGCTGATGAAATGTTTGTTATGTTGCAGATGGCTGAAGCGAGGACAACCGGAAAAGACAATGGTGCCTCCAGACAAGCTGTGATCAAGAAGCTCAGCAAAACATTCACGCCGGAGACGAAGTTTATTTCAAAGCTGGGCAAGTTGACGGATACGAACTTGGGCTCTGTCAACCTGGAAACATTCAAGAACAGGCTGTTCGGAATTGGAAGCCATCGGGCTTCGGTCACTTCGCACAACATCGTCCGAAGTGGGTTATATGCAGCAGCTGGTTTTCCGCCAGCTATTCAGTGTTCGGAGTTGATTATGGAGTGCGCCAACTGCTACGAGAAAGAACACCGGTCGATCACGACACCAGATGGCCAAGTGCTTGCCAATCTTACTCCGGCGGCCATTGGTGAAGCTTTTGGGATCCCGGTGCATAGAAACATGATCTACAAGTCCAGGGAGCGAGCGGAGCGTATGTATGCTTCTGCTTTTGAGCGATGCATGGATACAATTAATACTCACTGGATGAGCACTCCGAAGCCTTCAAGAACGAAGTTGCCGAAACAGATCATAGCAGAGGACCTGAAACAGGAGTATTGTGATCTTATCATGTTGCTGAGCAGGGTTGGTGGTTGCCCACAGTCTTACATTTTTGAGCCTTGGATGTTTTATTACATCAACCTGGTGTTAGAAGGCAAGGATTATGTCAATTGGGCTGAGATGATTAGTGACAATATACATGAGCAGCTCCTGAGTTTGCGGAGGACTAAAACGTTCTACATGAGCTCCTATCTTGTTTACATGTTGGCACGGATGACGAGGTACAGAGGAATTTCTTACAAGGAACCCATCGGTTGTGGCTCCCACCAGTTCAAAATTCATGAGGCATGTACGCAGTTGCACCTTTCGAGCACAACCCATTATAAGCGTGTCAACGATTCATTCACCATGTACATCACGAGGCTGCTCCAGGAGAGGTTACAGTGCAGAATCTCTAGAAATGCACAGGAGCTGATTGAGAGGTATGGGTGCTGGTTTATTCAATTTCCGAGATTTTCATACATTAGGCTGCAAGGTTTCTCGTCATACCCTTATAGGCTGCCTAAGTACCCAACAGATAAAATAATAATGCTAGAGATAGCTAGACAGTTGCTGGCCTTTGACAAAATCCAGAAGAAAAAGAAGAAAGGAGGGATAGAGTTTCCAATTGTGATGGGCAACTCGGATGAGGTTTGTCCTTCGATACAGGCAGCTAGGGAAGCTGAGAGTGAGCTTCAATTCTATCATTTCTCATATCACACAAGTAGACAACACTATGACCCGCACCATAACATCAACTGGGTGTTGTCAGAGGAATTCAAGCACAAGGCCACCATTGAGGATTACTGGGCTGATGCAGTTGATGAGATTGAAGTGAGGAAGAGAATGTTCTCTAGGTTGCCGATTACTCTGATCAGGGAGTGTGAGGTAGTTCCAGTTCCGGACCAGGTCAGCGAAGATATGGATGTAGTCCACCCGGATTATGCAGCAGTTCGAGATACTCCACTTCCACCTGTGGATTGGTCAGAGCCCGAGGTTGCTGATTTAGATACTCTATCCATCCCGGTTATGACATTCACCAGGGCATGGGTTGATAGAAAGGTGAACAGATTGAAAAGTAGGTCAATTGCTTTGACTTACAACTTGATGGGAGATCACAGGACGCCCACCACAGGAAGAAAGAAACAGATCACAAGAGGACCAGAGTCCCGAAAGAAAGAAATAATTCAGCCAGAACCTCCACGAGTTACAGTAGCAGTACCTTTGGAGACACGTTCTCCAAGCATACAGGAGGTGTCTTTGTTTGCTGATCAGAGAATTGCATTGAATCAGGCACCGGAGATACAGAGTGATATTCAGCCTCCACGGAGGGAGTCAATTGGCCAGAGTGCCAATGTACCTGTTAGGCTTGATCAGCAGGATCAGCAGGATGATGAGGGGACTATTACTGACCCTCAGTTTCAGCAGGAGTTAGAGGCGGCCATGAACGATGGCGATGATGATATAGTGTCAGGTGACACTCAGCCACTTGAGGACAATGAGCCTCGCCAGAATGAGGAAGAGGTGGAACAGGTTAGAGAAGTCGAGGCACGGGAGCAGCAGCCCTTCGATATACTATATGAGGTGCCCGATTGGCTTAGAGATAGAATGAGAAGAAGCCCGAGTGAGGAGATTGATCCAGCAGTTGAGATGGAAGAGTTCTTGAACCGGATCAGTGCTCCTCCACCGAAGAAGAAGGCAAGAAAATTTTCGAAGATCTCCACGGATGAGGATGGCTCTCGTACTCTTCACGTAGCAGTCCCACGAGTCGAGTGTGACCGGAGTGAAGCAGCTCCTGAAAACTATGTGGTCACCACTCTTGACTTGGGACGCCCTACCGGGTGCAGCATGTGACGTTGAGGAGTGTGTGATAACTCCTTCCTTTGCCCTCATGATAGATTATTCAAGAAAGAAGGAAAATATAAGGTTGGAAACGAGAAACACAAGGCGCTAGTTGGATATGTTCAGCCGTCTCGCCTTCGAGACGTGATGTACGTTGATAGAGCTTCCAAATAATATTCCGAGAATCGGACAATGCTTAGTAGAGTTGGGGAGGATGGCATGTGAAGCGCACAAATGGGTCACCGGAGTTCGTGACTGGTATGTAAGAGAAATTTATGGAGGACCTTGCCTTTGCCTTCTTCAAAGAAGTTCTTCTATTTTGACACGATGCGGTGGATCATGCTTGGGGCGATGCCTCTATCTATCAGAGTAAGGTGATCCAGCGTCTTGAGGTGTTGAGGCATGTGCCATTGCAGTTGCTGATTGATGGAGGTGTCATTCAGGCGAATGACCGATATGATTTCTCTCGGTGGTATTCTTCAGCTATCACAGGGCGTGGCTTCTTCGATGCGGCACAGGCAGATTCAGCTAGAGTGCATAGGGCTATGGCCAATATCATAGATGGAGTTCAGAACACCTTTGAGGCCATATTTGCTAGGCGGCTGAATCCAGATGAAATAAGTTTTGATAATTTGAGGGGTTTGCTGGTTCCCTTCTTCGCAGATGTTAAGACCTTTGTACAGGATGACTTTGAGAATACTGCTACATTCTCCACTTTGATCCAGAACACGCAGGACTCATTAGCTGCTTGGAGAAAATCTTGTACAAGGCACGAGCATTCAGTCACGGTGTTAGAGTTTCAGTTAGATTGTGTTCCACCGATTTCAGCTCAGGAGGTTGAGGCCGTACTTAGCAGATTTGTTGAGTTGGCAATCAGAGAGAAGGCAAATGGGAACACACTACTGGACGAGGATCTTCTAGAAGACTGAATATGGAGCATTTATTGCATTTGCTATTTTTGGGAGTGAGTGGGAATCTTTGATTCATTTAATGTACCACTCCCTATTCTGGCAGTTTTTAGGGTTAGGGCTGAGGTGGCACGATTCTGGCCACTCTATTAATTGTAACCCTAGCCGTCTTTTGGGACTTGGCTAGCTATAAAAGGGGGAGTCCCCCTCATTTGTAAGGCATTAGAATTAGAAATTAGAGATCAGAGATTAGATCAGAGCTAGAATTGAGATAGAGTTAGAGCTAGATTGTAGAGCATTTTTGCATAATTTGGAGAAGAGAGAAAGTTTTCCCTTTGAAAACTTTTGAAGAGATTGTTGTGTAACACATTTTATGATAATAGATCTTTTCATTGATGATGGAATTCGTCTAGTCATGAAATGCTAGCAAGGTTTCTTCTTCCTTTCGTATCCAAGTAGCTTAGTTCATGCAAAGTAGCTTACTTCGGTGTATGGTGTTTTATTGAGATAGCTTCGCTTTATTCCATACCACTAGCGGCTTGTTGATGATAAGTCTGCCTTGCGTGGTCAACTGGACATTATCTTGTGTTTAACTTCGGTTATGGCTTACATACTTATATGCGTTGTTCTGATGGTGTACGTATGTTAGACTATAACTTGAATACCTTTCGTTATCCCCTTTGAAGATTGCACCGATTTTGCTGAGGCTGTCCGACGGAGGCTAGGCGAAATCTGGTTGAAGTCTATTGAAACGAAGCCCCATATACCCTGCATTTAGAATAGAGTTCAAATTTCTTAGGCCCTTTCCCTTTTACTTTCCGCACTTTCTGATTAGTTTTAGGAAAAGAACCACATTGCCAAATCATACACATGAGAATCCCTTCAAAATCATACATTAGCTGCTAACTGCAAGAAATCTGGACAATTGTGTAAGTCCCCTCGTACGAACACAGCAATACACATCAACCAAACTGGGTCTATTCGCACTAAAGGAACCTTGGAGTTGAACATGCGAACTTTCTCGCAATCTTAGCGCATGGAATACTTTGATCAAGAGAGAACGGAGTAGCCCAAACTATTTTGTTCTTCGGCTGATTGGTGAGGTCACAAAAATCGCATCAACAGGAGGGAAATTCGAATACTGGCTAAAGATAGCTTCTTCTAGAAATCGACTTGGCTATATGAACTGTGAAGTTATGTTATTTTCTCCATCAAGCTGGCAAGTTCGATTTGAGCTCTGAAGTGACAGAGGATTGCAGTGCAAGCTAAAACTTGGTGAAGGAGTTTGACTTGAAGTAAAAGAGGATTGTTGAAGTTGAACTTTGAAGAGTGCGAAGTTGGAAAAGTCTAAGTGCTGAGAAGTGGCTGAAGTGTAGTTGGCCGATTTTCTCTAAGTGCTGAAGTTGCTGAGGCTTGCTTGGAAAAATTTCTAAGTCTTGAAAGTTCGAAGCTGCTAAAGATGTGTTGAGGTTTGAAAATGGAATTCAGTGCCGAAGCTTCTCATTTTTCAAAAGTCGACTGGCAGCCCCAATGTGATTTTATTTTTCTAAGTTAAATTGTTGATGACTATTTGTTGTTTTTGCAGGATGGCTGAAGTAAGAGCAACTGGCAGAGATAATAATGCTGAGTCTAGGAAAGCAAATGCATCTAGGCAGGCTGTTATTAAGAAGCTGAGCAAGTCATTCCTGCCGGAGTCAAAATTCTCTTCGAAGCTGAGCAAGTTGGCTGATACAAATTTGTGCTCTTTCAACATGCATCTAGAATGATGGGAATTGGAAGCCATCGTCCTTCAATCACTTCGCACAATATCATCAGGAGTGGACTGTATGCAGCTGTTGGTTTTCCACCAGCAATTCAGTGTCCGAAGTTGATTACGGAGTGTGCTAACTACTACAATCCAGACTGAAGGACTATCACTTCACCTGATGGAAAGTTGTTTGCCAACCTCACGCCTGCAGCTATTGGCGAGGCATTTGGAATCCCATCACATGAGAAGATGATCTACAAGACGAGGGAACGTGCTGAGCGGATGTATGCCTCAACATTTGAAAGATGTGCTGATATGATTAACGCTTGCTGGATGAACAAGCCCAAGCCCTCTCTCACGAAGTTACCAAAGTAAATAATTTCGGATGATTTGAAGCAGGAGTATTGTGATCTGATTATGATGCTCAGCAGGGTTGGAGTCTGTCCTCAAGCATTCATCTTTGAGCCATGGATGTTCTATTATATCAACCTCGTGCTCGAAGGCAAAGAGCATATCAACTGGGCAGTGATGATTAGTGATAATTTGCATGAGCAGCTCCGGAGTTTGAGGAGGACGAAGACATTTTACATGGGCTCATACATTGTTTACATGTTGGCTTGTATGACGAAGTACAGGGGAATATCCTACAAGGAGCCAATTGGATGTGGCTCTCATCAGTTCAAAATTCATGAGGCTTGTTCGCAGCTGCACCTGACAAGCACGTCCCATTACAAGAGGGTCAATGATGCCTTCACTATGCACATAACGAGATCACTTTAGTAAAGAACCCATCACAGAATCTCGAAGGAAGCTCAGGAATTGATAGAAAGGTATGGTTGCTGGTTTATTTAGTTTCCGAAATTTACTTATATTAGGCTGCAAGGGTTCTCTTCATATCCGTATAGATTGCCCAAGTACCCAACAAA
This sequence comes from Sequoia sempervirens, assembly GCA_007258455.2. Taxonomy (NCBI): domain Eukaryota; kingdom Viridiplantae; phylum Streptophyta; class Pinopsida; order Cupressales; family Cupressaceae; genus Sequoia; species Sequoia sempervirens. The sequence continues at coordinate 124,367 of VDFB02349308.1, forward strand.
CATGATTTTGATGTTAGAAATATCTAGGCAACTCATCGCCTATGATAAGATTCAGAAGAAAAAGAAGGGAGGACTTGACTTCCCGATCATTATGGGAAATTCAGACGAAGTGTGTCCTTCACTACAGGCAACCAGGGAAGCAGAGAACGAGCTTCAATTTTTCCACCTTTCTTATCACACCAGCAGGCAGTATTACGATCCTGACAAGAATATCAGATGGATACTATCAGAAAAGTTTGTGCATAAGGCAAATATTGAGGATTACTGGGCCAATGCATTGGATGAAGCTAAAGTCAGGAAAAGGATGTTCTCGAGGCTACCGTTGAGCATGATTAGGGAGTGTGAGATTATTCCCGTACCAGACCAGGTGGACGAGAACATGAATGTTCTTCGTCCAGATTATGAGGCAGTGAGAGACACGCCACTTCCACTCCTAGATTGGTCGGAGCCGGAGATTGCAGATTTGGACACACTTTGTATACCAGTCTTGACATTCACCAGAGGATGGGTTGAGAGGCATGTGAGTAGGCTGAAGAGTAGGTCAATTCCCTTGGCTTACAATTTGATGGGAGATCATAGGACGCCAACTGCCACCAAGAAGAAACAGGTCGCTCGAGCTCCAGAGTCTCGAAGGAAAGAACCAGTTCAGTCGGAGCCTCCGAGAATTGTGGTAGAGTCACCTACGCCATTGGAGACACGTTCTCCAAGCATACAGGAGGTTTCACTATTTGCTGATCAGAGAAATGTATTGAATCAGGAGCAGGAATTACATGAGGCAAATTGGCCACCACGAAGAGAATCAGTTGGCCAGAGTGTCAATGCACCCACCAGAGATAATCAGCAGGAGGAAGCTGAAGAAATTGCTACTGATACACACTTCCAGCGTGAGCTTGAGGCTGCTCTAGAGGATAATACAGTTACAGGTCAGGAGGCCCAAGTTTTAGGAGATACTCAGCCCATAGAGGTCAATGAGCCTCACCAAAATGAAATTAGAGAAGTTCGTGAAGAAGAAGCAAGAAATGAGTAGCCATTTTTTATACAGCAGGTAGTACCTGATTGGCTTAGAGGTGGGATGAGGAGGAGCCCCAGTGAAGAGGCTGATCCAACAATGGAGATGGAAGAATTTTTGAGAAGGATCAGTGCGCCTCCAACTAAGAAGAGAGCTAGGAAATTTTCGAAGACCTCAATAGATGAGGATGGCTCTCGCACCCTTCATGTGGCTGTGCCAAGAGTTGATTGTGATTGAGACGAGGCTGTTCCAGAAAATTACATGATCACTACCATGGAGTTAGGTCGCCCCACAGGAGCACAAATAATTGAGGAGGGTGATAACTCCTATCAAGTGCTCAAGGATAGATTGCTCAAGACTGAAGGCAAGTACAAGAATTTGAAGAAGGAGCATAAGACTTTTATAGGCTATGTGCAACATTTATCTCGTCCTTGTGGGCAGGAGAATCCAGCGATTGAGCTTCCAGCCGAGTTGTCTAGAGAATCAGTTAGTGGCTTGGAGGATTTGAGAAAGATGGCACAGGAGGCAGATAAGTGGGTTGCAAGTGTTCATGCCGAGACATAAAAGTTTATGGAAGATCTTGCTCATGCTTATCAGCAAGCTTCCAACATCGTGGCACAGATGGATGCAGTTAATCACGCCTGGGGTGATGCTCATATTTATCAGAGCAAGGTTATTCAGCATCTGGAGGCCTTGATGCATACTCCCTTGCAGATGTTGATTGATGGAGGAGTGATTTAGGAGGGTGATAGGTACGATTTTACCGACTGGTACTCTTCAGTAATCACAGGCCGAGGATTCTTCGATGCAGCACAGACAGATTTGACCAGAGTCAGGAAGGCTATGACGAACATCATTGATGGAGTCCTGAACACCTTAGAGGCTATCTTTGCTAGGAGGCTGAATTCCGATGAGGTGACTGCTGATGGCTTGAGGAGTAGGCTGCCACCTTTCTTTTTAGAGGTGAAGAATTTTGTTCAGAACGACTTTGAGAACACCTCGACTTTCTCAAACATTATTCAGAATACATAGGATTGCTCTAGTTGCTTGGAGAAAGTCTTGTACGCGGCATGGGAAGGCAGTCAGAGTGTTGGAGTTCCAGCTCGACCACATTCCGCTGATCTCGATTCAGGAGGTTGAGGTTGTGCTCACCAGATTCATTGATTTTGCAGCCAAGGAGAAGGAGAACTGAAATGCTCTTCTGGATGATGACCTTCTGGAAGACTGATTATGGGCATTAATTGCCTTTGCTATTTTGGGAGTGAGTGGGAATCTTGTGATTCATTTATTGTACCACTCCCTATTTTGACAGTTTTTAGGGTTAGGGCTGATGTGGCTTAATCTAAGCCCTTCATTTGATTGTAATTTGAGCCGTCCACTGGACTGGGCCATCTATAAAAGGTGCATCCCCCCTCATTTGTATCTCATTAGATTAGACATTAGATCAGATTAGAGACTAGAGCAGAGAGACTGATAGTTGTAATAGCTTAGCATAGTTTGGAGGAGAAGAAAAGTTTTCCCTTGAAAACTTTGTAAGAGATTGTTGTGAAAACTATCATAATAAAAGAAGCTTTCATTGATGGTGAATTCGTCTTTGTTATGAGCAGCTAGCAAAATTTCTTCACCCCTTCTACTTCAAGTAGTTTAGATTAGAGTACTTTTCATTTTCATGCAAGTAGATGCTAGCTGTGGATTTGTGGTGTTAATCAAGGCAACTTTGTTTTAATTCATACCACTAGCAGCTTGTTGAAGACAAGTTTTCCTTGTGTGGTCAACTAGAAAACATTACAAGCTTAACTTCGATTGTGATTCATGTGTTTGTATGCGTCATCCTGATGGTACTTGCATGTTGAATTGTAATTTGAATACCTTTCGCTGCTCCTTTGAAGATTGCACTGACTTTGTGTGAGTTGTCCAACGTGAGGCGAAGCAGAGTCTGGTTGAAGTCTGCCAAAATTGATCCCATATCTTGCCTTAGGATAAAATTTAGATCTTCTAAACCCTACACTCTTTTAAATTTAGTACATTTCTAGTTAGTTTTAGGAAAATTCATACCTCATCGCCAAATCATTCGCAACGCACAAAAATCCCTTTCCATCATTAACCTCTTGTCAGCTGCAAACATTCTGAACAATTGTGTAAGTCCTCTCGTGTAGACAACAAATCACAATGAACCGACTGAGGGTATTCCATAGCATTTTCGGAACCTTGGAGTTGAACGTACGAACTTTCTTGCAATCTTAGCGTACATAATTCTTTGATCAAGAGAGAATGGAGTAGCCTTTAGATACTTTGTTTTGCTGATTGGTGCGGTCACAAAAATCACATCAATAGTATCCATTGTTAATTGCTAAAGTTATGTTGTCGAAATAACATTGTGATTATTTCTTTTAAGGATGCTTACTTCCTAGATTCCAATCAATTTCGTGTTTGAGAGACAACACCTAATTGGTTTTTATTGCTGCTTCTCATTCAGACTAGCAAATGGAGCTCAATTGTTGAAGATTTTGGAGTTTTTATCAGTTTTGGTGTTGCTGATATTACTACAGGTGAAAGGGTTTTTTGTTAACAACTTTTTGAGCAAATTAAATATCATTTTGGGTATGTTTGCAAAGTGGTTCTAGACCCAAGGCGACCCCTTCCACAAGAGATTGAAATTTATTTCCAAGTTTTTGATTTTATATTGCAAAATTGCCCTAGATTGGGTCCGTACCATTCAAGGAGCATTGGATTTCGAGCCAATAAATTAATGCTGGTCTTTTG
>VDFB02349309.1:0-39750 GCA_007258455.2 Sequoia sempervirens
GATGATAACTAACTTAATTAAATGCATGGAAAAGGATTCATTTCACATACAAAATAAATAAGTTGGGAGTTGATTTGATTTTTGAAATGTTGCAAAGATTCGATGAAGTGAAGGATGAAATTTGATGGAGGGGTGAGTGAAATGTTTGACCCAATGTTGACCTAGAATGAACAGTTATTTTCCAAGACCAAGGTAGTGAGAATGATGACCTCTAAAGTTTCCAAATCCTAAAAAGACTAATGTTGACTTAAACAAAGGATAGATGTGGGTATGCAAATTGGATATATTCCTCCTTGATCGAGCATAATGGTTGTTCAAAAAGACAACATGATTGCAGTAAAGTATTAAGGCCCACTTTCTACCAAAATTTGAGTTACGGTACCTATGTTTGTAATGGTGGGTTGAGGATCTCCCTTTATGAATTTTGATTTTGTGATTGATCATTTATAGGGGCTCAAGACCAGGTAAGAAAAGACTAGGGTTTTGTCTCATGAAGAACATGTACATGTCTGGATATTTCCTTAAGGTGCATTCATAAAAGTTTATCAACAACTTGTTTCTATTGAGGTAAAGTGCCATAATGTGGTTTTGAATTTCTTTTGAACTAAGATGTCTAAGTTTGGAGTGACGACCTATAGATCTTCTCTTGGGGATTCTAACTTTGTGTGAGATCATTTAGAGAATTTCAAAAGCATTAAAGAGGAGTTTTACTGCCACACAAGAGGTGGTAATGTAGGCCTTCGATCCAAAATTTCATCTTGTTCTTCTGCTTCATCTATAATGGTGGTTTTGTTTCTCCACTGGGTTGAGGTTTCTTTTGTTTCAAAAGCGAAGCTTCTCAAACTGCTGATTATATCGGTTTGTTCTCCCTCAATGAGTTCAAAATTTGGTTGAATTATAGAAGGTGTAATTTTGTGTTGTTCAACAAGAGCAATCAGTCTCCAAATGGTCATGTGGGGTTCAATTTGTCAAGTTTATCTTGCTTAGATGAATTTCTTGGTGCAGGGCACCATGTGAATTTCATGTCTCCATGAGACAACTATGTAAATTTTGAACCTTGGTTGTGTCTTGTTTGTAATGAGGTCATATTTGGACCATGTATAATGTAATTAAGTCATTAGAATAGGTTTCTAGGTAAAGTGTGGTTCAAGTTGTCAAATAATGCAAAAATCTTGCAATTGTCAAAAATGAAAAATTGCAAAAGTACAAGAAATGGAATATGAAGATTCACTTTGTAAAGGGAAGGGTTTTTGGTCATTGGAAACTCAAGGGGCAGGTAAAATAACTGATGTAATATGTTTAAAGAGCCTTGTGAAGGTGAGAAAGGAAGTGGAGAGTTGTATCTTGAAGAGATTTTGAATAAAAGTATCATGTTCTCTACAGATTCAACGTTTTCCTTGTTGTTTACAAGTATTGTACAACTTGTACAACATTACCAGGTCATAATATTAATTGGATTTGATAGGATAGTGTGTTAGCTTCCAAATAAACTTGATTTGAGGAAATTTCATTGAGATTAAAGCTTTTTAGAGCCATTTTTCTGTGAACTGTCTTGAAACCCTCGTTTTAAGGGTTTGTGAGTCTAAAAGTGGAATAAGTAGCCATTCCACCAATGTAGACCTTTGTAAATTAGTGGAATGGGTTAGTTTAGGTTGTTTTTCAATTTTATTGTGTTTGGTAGGGGAAGGAATGTTGCATGAATTTGTTGCTACCCTAGTGGATTTTTTCATGATTTTTGAGCATGAATGCATGGCTAGAAGTTAGGGTTTAAAGAAAAGACTTTGAAATAGGAAGGAGCGAGTTAGGGTTGAAACGGTTTTGTGTTTCTGGTTCTTAGTAGTGGAAGGAGTCGGGTAGAGATCTAATAAACTCTATGAACGAAGAGTCCCCACTAACCCCCGTCCCTTCCACGTCCCACCATCCTAAACCCGCTATGCTTTTATTTGGAGCAGCTACATGCAATAGCTCCCTGATGAACGATGGAATAATGAAGGAACCAGGGTTCTAAGGGAGTTTGGTTGGTTTAATCTAGTAAAAAATATGATTTCTTATGTGTATCAGAGGTTAATTGAAATTTTGGTGTCTTGAAACCTCCATTTGGTGTATTTGTAGCCTTTGAAATCATGTTTCATTGAAGTGAATTTGTGAGTGTTTAGGTGATATATCAAAATTAGTGCTTTGTACCTTTGAAAACCTTTGAATCCCACCATGCTCTGGATCATTTATTTTACCACAAACACTTGTCTTGATTATGTTTTCAAACTAAATGTTTATGTCAAAAACATCATAACTTTCATAATGTCCATTTTGTGAGAATCATGAGGTTGAAGCCATAATTACCTATGTTGTCTTTGGAAAATATGGATTGAGATATAAGTCAAGATATTTAGAAATATCTAAGGATAGAAATCCTTAGGACAAGCAATAATATCAAGGCTATTTCAAGGGTTATCCATATTTAAGCCAAAGTGTTTAAATTTTTTGAGCAAGATAGTGAATGTTTGTTTTTGTAATGTTTTGGAACCAAGAAATGTGTTAAACTGATTCACAATAATTTACAATCATAGGATGAACTAGCTATACTTGTTGATTCCTCACTCAAATTTATCCAAAAACTAAGGCAATGCGAACAACTATAGATTTGGTGACATTGGCTCCCCTCCACGACACACACTTCTCAAGACCACCAAATCTTAGTCCTTAAAATCCAGAGATTAAAATGAATTTTTTGTTTCAACAATGAATAGTACAAATGTGGGGCAGCTTGAGAACGATCATTCTTGCACCAACAAGTATTAAGGATTTTGGATTCTAAATAATGGTTCATAATAAGGGCTTCCAATTTAAGGGGTACTATGATAAGATTTGTGAAGAGGTCTCCCGACCCTTAGAATAAGGGCTTTACACATCATAAAGATACTAGGGGAGAGATATCATGTATCGCATCCCATTGATCACATTTTTTATTGCAACCACAAATTTATATAGCGGTTTGGAAGAACTTGGCTTTAGTTTGTTATTGCTTGGGTTGTTCCTTCCTTTCGAAGCAGGGAGGCATGCCCTCTAAAGGTGAACAATAGCAAGGAAGTATGTCCATAGTTCGATCATCTTTTCTCGCATGAACAAAGAGAGCACATGTCACGCCTTTTTCTCACACTCGCAAAGGGGTTCGGTTTTAATCCAAATTGAAAGATGTAGGTGATTTTGCAAAGTGTTAAGAAATGTTTTTGTTTCTCAAGATCGCTAAGTGGCATGAGAGAATTGCATACGCATTCAATAACAACGTTGAAAACCACAAAACATAGCAAACAGTTGTAAATTTTAACCCCTAAAGTTAAAATGTCTTCATTTTATTACACCAAACAATATATGAAATTTGTCTTGTTTAATTTTAAACCCAAAAAATAATGATGAGATGAGAGTTCAATTTTAATCTTGTTTGTGCATTCATTTTTAACCCAAAAACAATGACAAGGGTTCAATTTTAGCCAACTTTGAAAATTAATTTTAAGCCCCATTGAAAGCTAGTTGGTCCTAAGATTGTAAGTTTTAAAACCCAATGGAAATTTTGTTGTCCTAAAGCATAAAGAAGAAAGCATGAACATTGGGTTATAATTGCCCCAAAGTGTTAAACGCTTGTTATAATCATAGAATTTCAAGATAGGGAATCTTTCTTCACTTTAGTTCCATGTCTTTCTAAACCTACAAAACCCTATTAGTTCATCAATTCAGGTCATAGTCGTGCGTATCAATGATAAGATAAACGTTAGGCCTAGCACATAGAAAATGATTGGCAAAATTTCTACCCTTGTTGGGTATCGCCGCATTACCCATAGTGTCGTCCTGTCCCTGTTCCATCTGCCCATTCTCCCACCTGTCCCGGCCACCGGTTCCATCCCCACAAACCGTTAACGCATCTTCAAACCCAGGGCTGCATTTAATTAGTATCAGATTTCTACCGGTATCACTATATGGAATGTTTTCATGTGCATCACTTTAGATTGGTGTCGATCTTGCAAAGCAAGTGACAAACAAACTTTGGAGCTAAAATTGATTAAAATTACAAGCCTCTATTTCTTGGCGCTTAATATGGACCGATCATCAATATCAATTATGCTTGATCCATGATGAATCGGGCGCATAAATTATCCACTAAACCTCAATTCAAACAAGATCATTCAAATTGAAAAGCAAAACTTCACCAATTTGTTCAAAATTACAAACTACAAAATAGCATTTTACCCAACCATTAGAAACTTATCCCTGCTTTGGGAATTGTTATGTTGATGCGTAACAACGACCCTTCTAATCCCATGGTTAGTGAGCCCATTTCAACCGATCTCGTGAAATATAACCCACAGCCATTGGCGACAAACGGACAGAAACCCAGCTTCATGCTGCCAAACTGGAACACGACGCGTTAAACCAAATACGACGCCAAAAATCGATCCACTGCGCAATTGCCAAGCCAATCTGCCAATCTCTGCCAGCATTTAAACAATCTATCGAGAACAAAGCTAAGATGGATGCATGGAAGTAATTAATGGATGATTTAAGCTATTATGCAACTAAAATAAAATAAAAGCAAGCTAAATGTGAGAAAATTAAGAGTGTGAGTATAAGTGAATTCAACAACATAAGTTTGAAATTGAAAAGTGGATGCATTTGTCTCCAAAGAGTGTTCTCTTTATAGGAGGGCAAATGAAAAATGGATGGTTGAGATCAAAAAGCTCAATCAATGGTCAAGGGTGGAAGAAAGGAGAGGCATGGATCAAGGAGCCCCATCAAGGGTTGAGGATGCAAGATGAGATTCCAATCAAGGGTGCACATTTGCTTCAAATAAACATACTTTTGACCTACTCACACAGGTTAAAGGTGACTTATTCAAAAGGTTTAAAGGTTAAAACTTGCACAAGAAGCCAAGTGAGTTGATTGGAGGAGAGAATATTCTTTGAAATATTCTCATGGGTGAGGATAAAAGGTATTTTGCAAATTAAAAGAAAGCTTTAATTGTGCAAAAAAAAGGGATAAGGAATATTCCCCTTTTAGAGGAAAATTAGTTTAATTGCTAATTAAACAAGGTTTAATCATGCAATTAGGGGATTTAGAAGAATTAAAAGTGATATTCATCAAATTGAATAATTTAATGAATGTGGGAGAGATGAAATGATATTTAATTAAATAAATTAGGGTTATTTAATTAAATAAGATGACTTAGGAAAATTGATTAAATAAATTGATTAATTTAATTCAGAGGGAGATGATATGATATTTAATTAAATAACTTAGGGTTATTTAATTAAATAAGAGGACTTGGGAGATTAAATTTAATTTATTGATTTGTTCAATTTAATAAGATGAAATGTTAGTGCGAAAGAGACAAATTAACTTATTTTGATAAATTAGGTTAATAGATGAAAATGATGCAATTAACTAAATAGCTAGGCTAATTTAATAAATTTAGCGAAAAGAGGATCGGGTTAAAGAGGAAATGATGTTAGTAAACCTATTTCGAGTGTATGATATCATTTAGGAAATTTTTCAGTGTCTACACTCTGTATCCTAGATGCCAAGTTTTACAGATATCGCATGGAAGGTGTTGGTATAATCTTGGACATATTGGTCTTTCTTTTTGTCGAAGTAGCTGCCACTGTATACATGTTTCTTCAGATGTGTCTTTAGGGAAATATTCATCTTTGATGTGCTTCACAAATTCTTCCCATGTGGCTTATCATGTATTCCTCTATCTTCAAGAATTTATTTGGTTGACAACTTTGCCTCCCATGATTGCTTCACATGATGTTCATCCTTGATGAGAGCGAATGTTATCTTTTCTGCATAAAAAAAGCTATTCACTAAAAAATATTTTTGTAGTTTCAATAACCAATCACCCACAACATTTGCATCAATCCTACCTTCAAAATTTGAGATGTCAAAATTTACTTGCACCTTGAAAGGGGTGTGCTTGTGAAATGGTAGTTTTGCCATATTTGGTTGTTGATTACCTTGATTTTGTCAGAATAAATATGCAAATTGATTCATCATATCTTCTCATTGCTTATTCAAAGCCTCTTCAACCATCATCTTGATAGGGTTTGATGAGTCACCTTGTTCTTCTATCATCTTTGGTCATGTGCGTCTCAAAGGAGGATAATCTGACAAACTTTGTGTTTTCAATCCTAGTCTTTGATAGGCTAACCTTGTGCATTCTAAAATTTAGGAGCATTCCCAATCTGATACCAATGATTTGAATTTGAGTTTAAATTCATATTACAATATTTTTTGCATAGGAAATCCTGTGATATTGTTATTGTTATAGAATATCAAAACTCATAAAAAATCAAGTTGTATGCCTTCAAAACTCATCGTTTTATTCAAAATATCATGAATATATATAAAATAAGGAATGCAAACAGTCATCATAGCCTTAGGAATTCAAAATGAATAGTTGACTGTGGAAAATTAACAAATAAAACTTTTAAAAATAAAAAAATATGTGAATTTAGGTACCCCAACTTGGTGGGGTCCTAACTTTCAACCTATTGGTTGAATTGAGGACTTCTCTACCTCATTGGAAAGGTCTTGAAGAGATATAATTTCAATCCCTTAAGTACAATGCTTATGTTATACTATTTAATGGACAGACGACAATCTCCACCCCAAATTTGACTCCAAAGACCTCTAAAAATGCAATTTACTAAAACATAAAAATATAAAAAATTCAATTTTCAATATTTTCTATCCTTTCTAGTGCCAATAGCTCTAGAGTGCTCCAAATCATTCCTCCCACTTTGAGTTGAAATGGGACCCATTGCATCAATTCTTTGCAAAAGATGACGAAAGCATGTGGAAATTTTCTCATTGATAAACCACTTGCTTTGGTGAGGTCGTTGTCCTGCTTAAACCACCCGATAGATAGTAACCGGTGTGTTCCTCAAAATTATATCATGAACATCAACAATTTGATCAGTCACCACTAGAATAGTATTCTTAGGATTCAATTCACTATTTTGAATTTTCTTAGCCACATTTGAAGTATCCAAAAGAGGTGGGAAATATGGGCATAATAGTTCAACATTGAAAACAAGATGAAGCCCAAGAAATAATGGAATGTTGAGTTCAAAATAATTCTCGCCACTCTACTTTAAAATAGTATATGGCCCATACTGAAGAGGAAAAAGTTTCTTATATGGACCTTAAAGTATTTCCCTCCAAAGATGAAGCCACACCTTGTCAATAATTTGAAAGTGATGAGGTACATAATTCTTTTCATGTCGCTCCTTATACTTCTAGTTGGTTAACTGCAATATTTCATGAACTTGTTGTTGAATATGTAGATTTTCTCAAAAAAATTAGAAGCTTTATCCATCTTCTTCTCTACATGTGTTGATGGTTCACTTTTCATGGATGGAAGTGTAACATCCAAAGAAGCCAATGGTTGGTATCCCAAGAAGACCTCAAATGGGTTGTGACCTGTAGAACTATGCACTACAGGATTGTAATTGTGTTACATGTATGAAAGAATCTCATCCCATGTTCAAGGATATTGAGAGTGATACATCTATAAAATGTGAATAATAATGTGATTGACCACTTTAGTCTGACCATCTATCTATGGATGGAAGCAGTAGACTTGGTGAGCTTGTTGTCCATCATTTCCCAAGGCGCAGGCCAAAATTTACTAATAAATCTACTATCTCTATCATAAATGATACTCTATGGCAATCTAAAGTGAACCTAAACACAAGTAACAAACATCTTGGTAGTATCCTCTGTTGTCACTTTTTTCTTGCAAGCTACTAGGATGACCATCTTTGAAAACTTATCTAGCACAACATACACACAGTCATGGTTAGGTCTAGTACTAGGGAGGCCAAACATGAAGTCCATAGAAATTGATTTACAAGGTGTATCTAAGATAGGAAGAGGCATATACAGTCATTCCTTATGAATTGTAGACTTTGTAATGGCACGGGATAAACAAGATCGAACATAAGAAGTAACATCATGTTGCATCTTAGGCCAATAAAAGTACCTTTGGAGTATGACAAGAGTCTTTCCTACCCCAAAGTGTCCAACAATATGATTATAATGTGCTTCACATATCATATTTTTTCATTCCTTAATAGGAACACATACATGACCCAAGTGACAAAGAATATTGTCTTGCAAATAAAATCTAGTGACTTGTTTACCTAGTGTCAGTTTGTTGTAAGTATCAAAAAACTATAAGTCAGTTCTATACAAGTTGGGCCATTTTGTTGTTTGATGTCCACAAGAATCCAACACCATAGTTAGTGTAGTGATCAGAGGTCTACTTAAGCAATCTGCAACCTTATTAATATTGCCCTTTTTGTGGAAAATATTCATATGGAATTGTTGTAAGTAGGTTGACCATCTTTGATGCCTATCATTTTGTAATTTCCCTTATGTTTGCAAAAATTGTAGATGTTTTTGATCTATATGGATACTAGTCTCTTTCCCCAAAGTTTAGTGCTTCCATTGTTTACAGGCCTACACAATAGCATACATTTCCTTGTCATATGTAGGACATTTGTGGACTATATCAGAGAATGTTTCACTATTATAAGCTACTATATGGCTATTTTGCATGAGTATTGTCCTAAGAGCATACTTAGAGGCATTTGTCTCAATCTCAAATGGTTGATGCAAGTTTGGAAGTTCTAACACTTGTGCTAATAATTATAATGTCACTTTTCCTCTTGGAGCAAATGTAATGTCACTTTTCCTCTTATGGTTATCAAGTATTAGTAGTAGATTTAATATAGCAAAAATTAGAGTTAATATAATGTTATCAAAATAAATATGAATAATCAATGTAAGCTATAGACATGTGACAATTAAATAACATAATCAATGGAATAACAACACCATATAGATTAATCACATTAATATCAAAATCATATAGACAATATTCCCAATATTGTAAAATGAATGGTTTTCAATACTTATTTGTAAATATATTTTGAGAAGCCATTATTTGGTACACAGAGGAATGACTATAGATCCAGGCTCTTCATGACAAGGAGGCACTTTTGGAGGAACCGATTCTTGCACAGAATCCCAACCTGCCTCAAAGGGCCTTACGATTAAACTACCTACCTCAAAGGGTCTTACAGTAAAACAACTTGCCTCAAAGGGCCTTACGGTTAACTACCTACCTCAAAGGGCCTTATGGTAAAGCCCTAGCCAGGACAATCCCGAGTGTATGCTACACCCCAAGTTGGACACACACTGTGTGCCCCTTCTCCAATTTCCCCCAATGCCAACGAAAGATCTTAACCTTCACTCCTTTGTACCTTCTCAAATTCTCTTTTCCTTTTTCTCTTCTTTCCTTGAATGTTCTCCATGCTTGAATGTTTTTTCATGTCTCACATGAATGATTTATATATCCTTTTAAGGGGTGGTTTCCAAAACATCACACCCTTTCACAAAATGTTTCCTTTTAATAATTATTTAAATAAATAATTATTCTTCCTTTTTTAAGGAGTGTTTATACATATTCTTTTTTAATCTCTCTTTTAACCAAAGGAACATAATATCCTTTATTTTATATCTCCCTTTTAATTTTAAAGGGTTATTCATAGATTTCTCTTCTCTTTGGGAAAAAGTCACATAAGAATAATAACCTTTTATTGAGATCCACAAATGATTTTTATTGTATTTTTGTACAAACAAAATTTTCTTTACCTCCTCCTTTGAGCACTTGATTCATAGGCCATGTCAGGTGAGAGAATCCAAGTACAAACCTTTGATAAAAATTGGCTAGTCTTAAGAAGCTATAGAGTTCTATAATGTTTTTAGGAGAAGGCCAGTCTTTGATCACTTGTATCTTTCTTTGATCCACATGAACACCTACACTATCCATGATGTATCCCAAGTATTGAATCCTCTCTATACCAAATGAGAATTTTTCCTTGTTAGCATAGAGTCTTTTTTGTTACAATGTTGAGAGCACTTGCTCAAAATGTTATAAATACTTCTCCCATGTCCTACTAAAGATGAGTATGTCATATAGGTAGAACACAACAAAAGAGTATGTGAAAGGGCTGAGAATATCATCCATCATTCTCATAAAAGTGGTAGGGGAATTTGTTAGTCCAGAAGGCATTACCAACCATTCGAACAAACCTTCCTTGGATTTGAAAGCAATTTTCCAAGCATTTGATGGGTCAATTAGCACTTGGTGGTATCTTGATTTTAAATGAATGTTAGTGAAGTATTTAGCTCCCCTTAGCTAGTCCAAGAGATCTTCAATACGAGGGATTGGATACCTTATTTTCACAATAATCTTGTTGAGGGTTCGATAATCAATGCATAATTGCCAAGTTCCATCCTTTTTCTTCTCCAAAGAAATTAGACTAGAACATGGTGATGCACTTGGTCGAATATGGCCCTTTTGGATAAGCTCTTCAATTTTCCTTTTGATCTCATCATTCTCACGAACTATATAGGATCTAGGACAAATTGCTTACAGAATGCGTAACGTAAAAGATCACTTAATACAATGCTTAACTTAAATGATTACATAATAAAATGCTCAACTGAATAAATGAACATAATATAAATGCCAAGATAATGAACTGAAAGGAAAGAGAGAATATAAGAGGAGACAAACACAATTGATAATGGAATTCGTCCCTAAGGACTACGTCTCCGGGCCCCTCTCCAACAGAGTGACCGATCCGATTATACTCCAAAATCAGTTACAATTGCGACAACATCATTCCCTTCAAGCACATCGATATCACAGCATAACTTCGACGTACAGGAACAATTACAATCTTCTCTTGCGCATTCTCTGGTTCTCACCACCTGGACTTGGAAAAACAAGGCCTACACCCCTCTTTTTATACATAAAATTTACCTAATTAGGCTTAACCAACAAATTAAATGCATAACTCCTCCTACAACTTCGGGATACAACTCCTTTCATAATTGGGACATCTTTTCTTTAGCGATTGGTTATGGTGGGTTTGGACATTTGTAGCTTATTATGCATTTGTTATATATTGAGACACTTGATCTTATAACAAAAATACCGGCACTCTCGATAGTCATAACACTCTGTGAGTGGCGTCTTAGGTGGAAAGTCTCTTTGGATCTGGCCGTCGAGGAGTTCAAACGCCAATAGGCCTTTCTAAAACCAACACGAACTATTAAACAACAATACAAACAGCAGAAGCGTATAGTTGACAAGCAGTGATGGCATAATGATTCTTAAGCAGTTAGTTACACGGAGGTGAAGTCAAAACCCCAAAACCTTTCTATTAAAATAAACAAAACAACTGGCCGGCGGAGGACACGTGTCAACATGCCATTATTTGGAATTTCTAGCAGTGTCTGTGACAAAAGCGAAACCCGTGCGGTGGCTATGATACCCGTCGGTATGGATGCGTGTCAACTATGGTGAATTAAAGTGGTGAATTCGGTATGCGTGTTCTGTATTTTTCAGCAGCTTTCGTCTTGTCTGGTGACACATGATATGATGACGTCATCCTCGTACCATCAGAAATCGAACTAAACTTTGGCTGCCTTAGCTTCGAGGAAGCATACGGCGTGGGATTTACGATGAAGCGAGCATCATCAAAATTGTCTCGAGCTCTTGTGATAGCGCCAGTTATCAATTCTGAGATGATTATTTTCACCTTCGGGCCCTGAGCGGTTTGTAGTAGTAACTACTTGCAAGCGAGTCCTTTTAGCCCGTTCAAGTTAGTTGGAATCATGATGTTGTTCTCTTTACGATGAAGCTAAAATCACGGAGTATTGGGAACACTTCAATTTTTCATTAAAATTGTCCCAGGATCATTCTTCAAAATTGATCTCCTCTATAGTGGCCCATTTGGTAATGGTGTCTCTAGAATCACATCAATGGAATGTTTGACTTGGCAAGCTTTGGAACTTCTGTTGGGGAAGTGAAGATGTTTTGATATCTTGACAATAGTTCATCCATCTATTTTTGTTGATATGTGGTGATAGTTGTTGTTGCATGCATGTTACCTATGATTGATATTGTTTCCTCATGTCAAATCATTAACAATACAAAATCTCCAATTTGAGAAATCAAACACCTACATTTCTTGGCAGTAATTAAAGATGCAGTTTTAGATGGACATACCTCAGGCATTTGATATTTTCATTCTCTTAGCTTGAAAATAACACTCCTTGGTTGAGACTCATAGATTCCATGTCTTTTATAGATGTAAGGTTGTCCCAATAGTACATCACACACATCCTATGGTGCAACATCACAAATGATGTCATCTTTGAATAGTTTAATGGAGTAAGATAAACAACATTGCCTTGTTACTTAGATGTCTCATCCCTAACTCACCCAACCCATTGAGTATGGTTGTGGATGAGGCGTTATTTTCAGATTCATCCTCTTAACAGCCTCAACAAATATCAAATTTTTTGGCTTTCATAATCAACTATGAAGTGCAAGGCCTTTCCATTCACCCACATTTGCAAATAAAAAAAACTTTCCTCATCTTCACGAGGCACAATTCTAGTAGTAGCTATTGTGGCATAAGGGTTTGATTCAATGATTTTTTCTTCTTCCTTGTGCTCAAAAGGATTTGTAGGCAATGACTCAATTTCTTTTTCCAATTCATGGATTTTTGCCATCAATGTTTTGGAAACTTTGTAGTCTTTTGTGCTATGTCAGGAGCTTTTATGAATCTCACACCACATACCAGTGTCCTTTGGAACCTTCTTAATGCATTTACTTGATGATGGTTGAGAGGAGAATTTATTATTGGTATGCTTTCCTTGAAACTTACAATCCCCTTTTGGTTTGTTCCCCTTTTTCCCTTTCCGCTTGAATTTTTCTTAAATTTTAGTTTATTATTTGTATGTAGTCCCCAATGTTTTGATATTCAAAAAATACATCTCTATTTGGATATAATGATGCAAACCACTATGGTATTTCAAAAATCGATGTTTCTTTGTATATTGGATGCCAAGTTTTGTAGATAATGCATGGAAGGCATTGGTATAATCTAGGACTTGGTCTTTCTTCTGTCGAAATAGAACTATCACTATATATATGTTTCTTCATATGTGTCTTTAGGGAAATATTCATCTTTTATGTGCTCAACGAATTCTTCCCATGTGGGGTTATCATCTATTCCTCCATCTTCAAGAATTTCTTTGGTTGACAACTTTGCCTCCCATGATTGCTTCACATGATGTTTAACCTTGAGGAGAGCAAATTTTATCTTTTTTGTATCAAAAAATCTATTCACCAAAAAATATTTTTCCAATTTCTATAACCAATCATCCATAACATCTGAAACAATCTTTCCTTCAAAATTGGGGATGTCAAAATTACTTGCACCTTGGAAGGGGTGTGTCCACAGAATGGTATCTTTGCCATGTTTGATTGTTGATTACCTTGAGGTGTCATAATAAATGTACAAATTGATTCATCGTCTCTTCTCATTGCTTATTTAAAGCCTCTTTAACCATCACCTTGATAGGGTTTGATGAGTCACCTTGTTCTTCTACAATCTTCGGTCATGTGTGTCTCAAAGGAGGATAATATGACAAAATTCAATTGTTTTCAATCCTAGTCTTTGATAGGCCAACCTTGTGTGATTTGAAATTTAGGAGTGTTCCCTCTCTTATACCAATTATCTGAATTTTGGTGTGAATTCAGATTACAATATCTCATGTAGAGGAAAATCTATGATATTGTTATTGCTGGACAATATGGAAAACTCATACAATGGGAGTTGTACACCTTCAAAAGTCATCGTTTTATTAAAAATATTATGAATATATACAAAATAAGGAATGCCAAAAATCATCACAACTTTAGGAATTTGAAATGAATAACTGGCTATGGAAAATTAACAAACAAAACTTTAAAAAATAAAAAATAAAAACATGTGAATTTAGGTACCCCAACTTGGCGGGGTGCCAAGTTTCAGTTTGTTGGTTGGATTAAGGACTTCTCTACCTTGTTGGAAAGGTTTCAAAGAGATCTAATTTTAGTCCCTTATATAAAATTCTTACACTATTCCATTTAAATGACCGACGATAGTCTTGACCCCAAATTTTGCTTCGAAGACCTCCAAAAATATAATTTACTAAAACATAGAAATTATAAAAAAAAATGAATTTTGATATTTCCTATCCTTTCTTGCACCAATAGCTCCATAGTCAATAAATTATCATATCTTTGATTTAAAGTGAAGGTTTGAGATGCATCCATTTTAATACTCATCCAAAGAATGATCTCAGACATATCCCTTAAGAGATTTATTTGCACTTAGCAAGATTTGAGCCCTATTATTCTCTTTGTGAGCCATTCAAATTCATAGATATACCAAAGACCACTTGAATATAGGCTAATTAATGTAATAAAGAAGTAATTGATAAAATTAACTTAGATATAAGAGCTAAGTTGAGAAAAGCATATAAATAAATGTTAAAATAACTGAATAAGGATGAATTCTTTCAGATTTGTGATGCACATTTTAAAATTTAAATAAGAAATTGGAAATCAAAACTATAATAGTGAGGCTTTGATAGATTAGGAAATGAATTGTGCTTTATCAAGGTTCAAAACCACATGAGTAACTCTAAAATTTTATGTTTCCCTAAGATTTATGTTTAATCATTTATAAACATGTTTTTCCATGTATATCTATATTGGGTGGTGATTAAGGGCACTAATAAATAGTTATATCAAGTGGAGGAATCTATGACTTGTCTTAATTATGGTTAGACCATTTGTATTGATTGAGTAGTGTCTACAAACATCAAATACATGCCATAAATAATACAAAGTTCTTGTACCTATCCCATTGTGTGCACATATTGATGTAGTGCTCTAGATTTGAATATTTTCTATGATTAAAATATAATGCAATGACTAGATAGTTGTATCTAAATGGTTTATGAATTTATTCTTGTTTACAACCCCCTAGAATTCAATTTTGAACATTTTTTGATGTTTTGAAAGTAATATCTAGTTGAGATCAAGTTGGATTTCATCTATAGTTACTTTAAAATTTAAAATAAAAGGTCAAGATCACCATTGTATTTTGATCCAAGATCAGGCTTGTGCAGGCAATCATGACCTAGGGTTGAGAACAAGAGAGATAAAGACTAGGTGTAGACAACAAGGGAATAGTTCCTTAGGTTTAATTTGAATGATAATTCTTACACAAAAATACAAAAATGGATAAATAGACTATTGAGTTATGTAAAAGGAGTCAAAAGGGGGTCAAAATTGAGTGGGAAATGGTGTTATTTTTGGACTTTTCTCCTTTAAAATTTTCCTCCACTTTGAATTTCTTGTGAACTACCATGAGTCATGGATATCACATTAAAAAAGAAACTAGAATGAAAGTAAATGAGATATGGATGATGTTATATATGCAATCTACATGATAATAAATATATATTTAGATTGCATACACCAAGATCCATCAATAACATCTTATACAAATTGTAGACCCTAAATCTGCAATATTCTTCAAACAATAATCACCATTAGTTTGGTTAATCAGTTAAAAACAAGGAAACCTAAGATCCCTATGAAATAATACATTAATGCTTCCCAAATGCCAACAAATGACAAAAAAGTAAGCTAAATAAGCATATGAAAAACATGAAGTATCTTTATTTCATAGTGGATTGGTGCTATTGTTGAAAATAGCCCTTTCCCAATCCTTAATAGATAAGCTAGATGATAAAATGCTATGAAGAATGATATGGAATGCTAAGATGGGAAAAATCAGTTCTCAAATGAAGAGAGTGACTTTGCAAGAGATTTGTGGATGGAATTGTGGAGTTGTGGACGATTTGATCAAGGATGATGATCTCTATTTGTAGATTTTCAAATGCTAAGAGTGTTGAAAAGGGACCAATATGGGACTAAAAACAGGCCAATGAAAATAGGCCACTTGTCATCATGCCATAGGTTGAGGGATGTGCGAGATTTGGGGAATGTGCCCAAGAGAGGAAGATTTCAAATTTGAAAATGAGAGTTAATGCTTAGTTTGACCTTGGCAAGAGACATGTAAGAGACATTAATTGCTTTGTTGGATGTACATTTCAACTTGCTTTTGAATTCAAATTTGAGGGAATATTCCCCATAAATGCCATGTTGAAAGAAAATAAGGATTTTAATAAATCAATAAATTGATTTATTTGTGCAAGTGGCAAAATCTAGAGAATCCAGGTGATTAGGATTAACATTTAATCATGGTTAGACTAGCTTAATGATGATTAGGTGAGTTTGACCTCTTTGACTTAGATATTTGATTTATTTAAATCAGAAAAGGAGAAATATGAATTTTGAGACTTAATTAAATAAAGTCCTGGTTTATTTAATTAAATGGATGATGCAAGATAAAGGTTGAATGATTTATGAGAGATGAAATGTTATTATTTGATTAAACCATTGGATTGACCTGTATGCATATTTTGTGTGTCTACATTTTCCCCCTCTTTGAAGCAATGTACTTGTGTTTGTTCAAAGAATAAACTTGTTGCGATCAAAATTCAATTTTTTTTTTTTCGGATGCCCCAGCGGAAAGAAGTACATCGGTACATTGCCCTCGGTGACATCTAGCAAAAAAGATTCGATTTGAGGTTGATCTCGCTGAGCAAAGAGGTTCAAATGGATGGTTGCGGATGATGATGCAAATGAGATGGTTTTAGGATGCTGAATAACAAATCTATATTATGATGATGATGCAAAATGCAATGTACGTGAAATGATCGATGTTTCCTATTATGTATGATAAGTGAATGATATGTGTGGCGTCAAAGCTTTTGATGCGGTGATGGATGATGGATGCATTGGTGATTATGATTAACTATTCATGACGTGATGTCAGTGCAGAAAAGAAGACATCAGGTGATGACAAGAGGATCCAATAGGCCAACAGTATGAGAGATGATAACGAGAAATGATGATGATAGATGGATGATGAAAATTGGATGATTTGCTTATCAAGGATTGGGATTTTAAAAGGGCTACTTACCTTATGTTTGATAACACATGTAGGTACAATGCATCAAGGTATAAAGAACTGGGATGACGTTGTACCTAGTGCGATGGAAAAAAAAAAAAAAAACAGATAGGAGTATTCTTGTTCACACTTGACATACTGAAACCTTGCTAGGGCATACCTAACAAAGAAAGTATTCGCCAAGTTATATTATAAGAGCATCCAACAAGCACAGTAGACAAAATAATAATGTTCGTTGCCCCATTCCTATATCTCTAAATCCTTCATTCGAATATCATCAAGAGGTCCTTGACCGAGCGCGAATAAGATAAATCAAAATAAAAGATCAAGCACGCAAACAAGCCAATGTTCTTCATACCTTCAGCCAAAGGGGTGTGTTTTGATAGGATAAGAATCCAAGTGATATCCAAAATGATGCCCATTGTCGGAACGATATATCCTAAGACATGCATTGTATAGGATGATGATGGTTTGATAAGTTGATTGATAGGCTATTGATACAAAGTTGATTGACATGTTTGAAAATGATCAAGAGTTTGATTTTGTTTTAAAGATTTTTTGTTTGCTTTTGATTTTACGATTGAAGTTTGCTTTTGTTGATTGTTGTGATTGTTTCTGTTTATGTTGCCAAAGGATGGAGGTGAAGATCAATTTATTATGGATGATTGATTATTTCGAGTGGAAGCGAAATGGGATGGATGGATTTTTTCAAATATTTGGATGTTTTTGACATTTTTTGGAATGTTTTGAGGCTGTTTTGGGTTTTCACATGATATTACAAATGTTTTGATTTTTTGATTTTTTGAATTTTTTGATTTGATTTTTTTGGATTTTTTTTGTGATTTTATGTGTTTTCAAAATGTTTTTGGATTTTGTTGTTTTTGAATGTTTTTGATTTTGATGTTTTTGCATGTTTTTGATTTTGATGTCTCGTATGCTGATTAAAGATTAGCCTTGCTCTACTTTTAAAGCTTTTAGAGATCGCATAGTTTGATTCCAATGCTTTTTTGATGTCTTTTCCTCGACTTTTCGAAAGTGTTTTGGATTTTGATATGTTTTGAATGTTTTGATTTTCTGATTTTTGAATTTTATATTTTGGATGTTTTGATTTTGATGTTTTGATGTTTTGATTTTTTCAATGTTTTTGATTTTCGTGATGATTTTGACGATTTGGATATGGACATGTGTGATGATATTAGTTCTCTCTGCTTGGGTTTTTTTGAAAACCAAGCTAAGGTTGGATTGATTAGGATTGATGGATTGATGATGATGACATTGTTGAGGATGTACAACAATGCAAGGATAGTGTTAAGCAACACAAGGATATCACGAGATGATGATGGATTGATGATGATTTGATCAAGAATGATGATGATAACGTTGTTGAGGATGCACAACAATGCAAGGATAGTGTTTAGCAACATAAGGATATCCTGATGATTTCTTGATTGGATTTGATTGATCATAATTGATGAAGCTTGATTAGGAACAAAAGTTGTTTGAATGATTTGATGTGATGTTTGAGGTGCAACTTAGATGTGACTGATATTGATTGTTTGGATTGATGTATGAAAAAAGATGAAGACTAATAAAGAACATCTTCTCGTCAAAATATGCCATGGGCTAGCGATTTGGAATTTTTTCTCACAAGTGGTTTGACCAATTTTATTTCATGTTTTCCAATGTTTGGATTGCCACATAAGTTGGAGGATATAGATCAGGATTTCATGGGTGGATGCCTAGATAGGTGTATGGATGGATGGATATGGTAAGTACACCAAGGATGCTAAGGATTATCTTGTGATAAGATAAGGTGTTCGGATAAAGAATGCTTCATTTGGAGAGTTCTTCATGGCTCAGATAATGTTGCATAGGATAGGATCAATGAAAACGGCCCATGTCAAGATGTTTTCCATAAGCAAGTGTAAAGTGTGCACCCAACTTTGTCAAGATCAAGATGACTGGGATGATGGATGGATGAAAATGGATTGGATAAATGGTTAATGTATGAATGGATTTATTATGGATGAGACTAATGGAATGTTGGCTTCTTATGGATGGGATGAGATTCTTTCACCTGGAGTGGCGCATGTAGATGCTCGATTCTACACATGACGCCTGTTTTCTAGGTTTTCGTCATGGTCTTGCCCAAAGCGCTGCCCATGCGATTTTCACTAGAGGATGATTTTTTTCTTTACTGTTTTCAATCCTTTTTGTGTTTTTTTTTTTCATATTTTTGATTTTTTTGTATTTTCTAAAAGATTCATGCTGAATCACAAGGTGTTACTGACAAGCATGCCCCTATCATAATGTGCCATCGAGCATCCCTCGGGCTTTGAAGAATTTTCTTTGCCAAGATACATGCACTTGAATACAACTTTTGAGATTCTTGATCTGCTTTGTTGATACCAGAGTTAACTTTGTATTTATGCGCACATCGCAATAGAGTGCCTTATGAATCCTTATGATGAAGGGTCGCTGCCAATACATGGTCAATGTGAGAATTGGATATCATGTGTGGAGGCATGGATGGAGTGTGTTTAGGGATAAAAGATGGATTGGTTGACAGTTTGGAACCTTTGACTCTCCAAACTTGGGAAGATGAGTAATGATGGGTGGATATGAAAGTGTTCATGGAATTAGGACCAACTGCTTGATATACTTTGTATGTCACTTGAAAAGCCTATTTTTTCTTTTGTGGACAATCTTTGATGGATACTTCTCCCTTCTTTATTTTTCCCCATAATTTCTTTGACTGATGGAGTTTGATAGGATAATCTTTCTTTTGCATGTTTTGCATTTATATTTGATTTGTCCATTATGCTTCTCAGCTTCTTTTGCTTTGATAACATTCTTTGTACTTTGATTCAAATATTTCCTCTGATGTTGGTCCCAATTCGTGGATGCGGTGATGGGTGGATGAAGATTCATGACATGGTTGGTTATAGTATTGACACTAGTTTCATCATAAGGACTCTTCGTGCTCCCTATGTTGACGTTTTCTTGAGACGAAGTTGCCCCCAGTATTGTGGAAGTAGTACCTTTATGCTTTGATTTCACTTGTTTTGAGAGTTCTTGTTATAATGCATTTGCTGATAGATAGCCACTGTAGGTGACGTTAGTTCAATTTGCTGCTCTGCTAACTCTGAGATATCTTTTTCTACCTGTCTTGTTCTTTGAGTAGATAATGTTGGATATCCTCATACCTAATGTCCTCAGTCTGAATTTGGGATATGTCTGATACTGTTGTTTACAACTCTATTTGCCCGTAGGAATGTATAACCTGCTCTTTTTGTGTAATAATGTCAGGAATAAAGGGATCCTATTCTGAATGAAGATCATCTATGTGTCCATCCTTAGAAAGCATCTCATGGGTAGGTGGAGGAGTATGTGCTATGTGGATATGATCATATTGCATAGATAGGAGAGTGTCCATTAGATCATTGTAGTATCTTTGAGATACAAATTCTTGATCTTGATTAATTTTGGGATTGCTTTCAACATGCTTTGGATCAAGCTCTTGACATGGGTCAGCCAAAGGGTGGATGGCTTAAAAGGGTTCTTGATGTTTTCATTAGACATGGTATGGTCTAATATCCTCAAGTGTCGAGTTTAGGTTTCTTTCAATATTTGTAACCATGAGGTCAGAGGGAGTAAACATGTCTTGTAAAGGACCATTGCTAGACTTTAGTGGAAGATTTTGATCTTGCTTTGGAATAAATTATTGAGATATGTCCTCTAACTCATTAGGTGATGTAGAGACATTTTCAACATGATCATTGGTGAATGGATCATGCATTATGTCAATAGGATCAAATAATCCCAACACCTTTGAAAGAGATCACCAAAAGTGGCCTTGGATGCATGGTGAGCTGATCACTGGATGGGGTGGAAGCATTCCTTCAAAGTGCCCATCGGCTGGAGAGATTCGATCATTGTTTTCAAAGAATTATGGTGGAGGGATTTCCAATGTCACAACCATAGGGTCAAGTGATGCTTGACATTTCTTGAATTGACTATTATTGGTTGGTGGATTTTGATCATGATTGAAAAGTGACTCTTGACATATGTTGATTTGATCATTGGATGAAGCATGGGCTATAGCTTCAAGGTGCCGAAGGATGGATAGCCTGATTATGTGATCGTTGATTTGGATCGATACATGGATTCATTAACATTGTGTTGAGATTTTGAACATTTGATTGTTGGGATTCATATTGGGCTTTAGCTTGCGCTTGCACTTGAGCCTAGGCTTGTGCTGATTTTTGTTTGGCTAGATATTGCTGGATGGCCTTTTGGTAGGCCTAGTGAGCTTTTAGTGCAATGTTATATTGTCTTACGCTTGGTTTTGGTGGTAGTCGTATGGATCTAAAATCGTGTTGGATGTAGTGATGAGTGGTTGAGATATGCTTGGAGCGATCATGGTAGTGAGGGGTTGAGATATGATGGGTGTGATAGGGGTGGTTTGAGTGATCAAAGTGATAGGCCCTTGGGAAACCATATTTTGATTTGTCGAGATTGATGTTTTCATTTGATTAAATACCATCTATTGGTGTGATGTCGATGGTATATTCCAAGGATTTGATGTGATGGCTTGATTGGTGTTAGGTGGATTGATTTGGATGGAGTGATTGGTGCTAGGTAAAGGGGGAAGCCCTAAATCAAGGAATGATGTTGATATGGGTAATGATGGTGGAGATGTCTCTTGGCGCAATGACTCAACTATTTTGGTAAGTGTAGCAATTTGATCTCGCCAAATTTGATCATGATTTCGATCTTGACTCCCTTGATATAGTTGATTTGGTTTTTGTTCAAGCAAATTCAGGATGCATACTTGTGTTTGATTTTGGACAATGTTCTGATTTGACATTATCGATTAGAATTGAACATTGTTGATGTTAGGAATCACATTGCCTTGATTAGGTAACTTTGCATGGTGTTACCTTGACTTGGATTCGTTAACATCTTGTTTGTATTTTGAACAATGTTCATATGTTTTGCAACCATATTTATCCCAAAGTTTTCCAGATTCATGTTTCAAAAACTTGTACTTGGTACATTCTCATTGTTCGTTTGAAGGCTCATGCATTGATTGTTCGATGGACATACTTGTAGTTTTGGATTTAGATCTACCATTGGGAAACATGTTCCAATCTTTGATTTGGGCATACTCATACTTGTTGTGCCATTGAAATTTGTAGAAGGTAATGATCCCATGTATGAATTGTATAAATGTGAGTGTTGATAATCAATCGACATTGTAAGGCTTTGAAAGTTTGTTTGACTTGGATTACTCATGATGTATGGATTAAGTTTGTATTCCATGTTCCTCTTGTGTTTTGACCTTGTTGAAAAAGTGACCTCTAAGGTTCTTAGGACCAATGACGAGATGAAGGATGAAAAGGGGAAATGATATGAGTGTTGAACGTTTAGGGACTTTGGATCAATGCTAAACTTAGGGTTTGATTTTGGTTGGTTTGATTTGGATAATGAAATTGTAAACCCTAAGATGTTAGATGTGATTTTAGGATGAACTTGTTCAAAGGATTGCTAATTCAATTAAATTTATGAGAAAGGATGCATTCCCATACACCTAATTAAACAAGGTGATTTTGATTTTGATGATTTACCCAAGTCTAGAATGATGCTTCCAAAGCTCTAAAGTTGTTTGGTGGGATGGATTTTAATAAGTGTTTGGGATTTGGATGAAGTGTTTGATTTGATCCTAAATGAACCTAGGAAGGACTTGTTTCCGAGACCAAGATAGTGAAGAACATGCCTTTCTCTGAAAGTAATTCAAAATCAAAAGATCAATGTTTGCATGAAAACCATATGACCAAAAGATGCCAAGCACATATGTGGGGCCCAATTGATTTAATCTTTGCTTAATGGATTCTTTTTACCACAAAAACGCTCTTGATTAGCTTTCAAACTAAATGTCCAATGTCTTAACTTCGTCTCATTTCACAAAGTATATTATGCGAAACTTTGATGAATTTAAGGCAAGGGTTGCCTATTGTTTAACTTTAGTGGGAAAACTGAGATTAAATTCAAGTGCTTAGAAACCTCTAAGGATGTAATCCCAAGGGCAAGCAATAACATGAGAATTTGATCAAGGATATTTTCCTCCTAAAGGGTTTGAAATTTTGAGGATCATGTTGAGTGTTTTTTTTTCAAATGTTTTCAATCAAAGCACTATGTTTTCAAACCA
This sequence comes from Sequoia sempervirens, assembly GCA_007258455.2. Taxonomy (NCBI): domain Eukaryota; kingdom Viridiplantae; phylum Streptophyta; class Pinopsida; order Cupressales; family Cupressaceae; genus Sequoia; species Sequoia sempervirens. The sequence goes on from VDFB02349309.1 coordinate 23,224, forward strand.
AGAACAAGTACAAACCCTATGGATGTGTAAGACAATATTTGTTGGATTCCCACTTGGACAAGTCCAGCTACGCTTATCTTTAGTGAATGGTTAGATGCTTGACCCCATTGGCTCCCCTCCATGGCTCATTAATGTCAATCGGGGCATCCAAGCATCAAAACCCATGAAACTCCCATGGCATGCTTTCCATTTCTACTAGAAGATCGTAAAAGTGTGGGGCGGCTTCAGAACGACCATTCTTGCACCAACAAATAGATTAAGGATTTTGGAAAATTCTAGCACATGGGTTCTAGTAAGGACTTTCCGTTCGTGGAGATTGACCCATACTGTAAGAGTCCCCTTTCAGATCCATCTTGTCAAAATCAATCGCATGATATTGGTGTTTCTTCCAATATCCGCATTTATATCCTAGTTGGAAATACTCTTGGCTTTAGAGTGTTACTAGTTGAGTCGTTCCCTTGGGTGAGTACTTTTTCCCCAAGGTAGGCCCTCTAGGATAAACAAAAGCAAGCAAAGACAAAATTCGTAACTCGATCAATCTTTGATGACTCAAAGAAAGAGAATATATGCGATGATGCTCTACTCACACTCGCACAAAATGTTCAATTTTAAACCCAAATCAAAGTGTGTATGGGAAATTATTTACGCAACTTAATGTCACCAAAATCCTTTTGATTCTCAAGATCACTGTGAGGCACGAGAGAAGCGCATACATCTTTTGATGGTATTACTTTGTGTAAATAATTACAACACAATAGAGTCACACATTCATTTTATCCTTCAAAGCAATGATTTGATTCATTTTTAAAAAACCAATATCAAGTGTGAAGTTGCTTGTTCAATTTTAGCCCTAATTGAAATCAAGTAGGTGTCTAAGTTTTAATTTTAACCCTTTGCAACGAAGAATTGAAGCGTTCTTTTTAAACCCAAATGAAAATTAGTGTCCTAAAAACAAAAAGATAACAAATTCATGAAAAGTGTTTAAACAAACACTAAAGTGGTAAAGAACACTTTAATCTTTCCAAAACATCATCTTCATTTCTCCTCCTTTCGTTTTCCTTCTTCGCTTTTTCTTCCTTCATTTTCCTTGTACCTTTTCCTTTTACGTACAATCACCAAAAATAGGAGTTATGCATGCCTTGTAAAAACGAAAAAATATAAGCAAGGTATGCATAATTTTGTTTTAAATGAAGAAAATAAAACAAAATTGATAAGGCACATGAGTTCTTTATGGTGAATAAATGTCAATAAATTTCACCCATTTTCATAAAAGAAAATTTGATTTCAAGACTTTATACAAGCCATAAAAAGAGTTTTATGTCGCAGCAAAAACATATCTTCTTTTTCCCCGCTAAGTGATTCATGTTGAAACATTTTTTATTACTTGACAAGCGCTATCTATATATATATAAAAAAAAGAATAAGAAGATATTAAGGTAGATTCTGTTCTATTTCACAAGATTGGTAAAGCGCAACAATAAGTATTGATAACAAACTAGATAACTGTTGAAGGCAAACATTGATAGTGAAATCATTTCAAAAATGTGCTCAAGTTGCGCCATACACATGCCTCAAACGTACCAGCTGTAAGAATTGATGTCAAAGGTAAGTCATGTCCATGCTTCATCAATGGATATTAGAAGTAGGTAAGAAGTTTACCAAAAAGAGAAGAAACCAGATATGATATACCTGACCCAGACCAGCCGCTAGGGACACAAAATTAATTGTAATAGCCAAATTTTTGCTCATAGCCCATGTTCTCTTTGATTCTATAGTAATGACTAAATCTTTCCTTTTTATTGTTCTCATACACTAACCATCCCCATGAAAAGATCTGCCTCTAATTTCTCAGAGCAAGTTGCCTCATAGGAGTTGACTTTGTAGGTAACAAAAAATGAGTTTTCTCACCACTTTAAAGCTTTCAAACAAAGGTAGTTGATAGATTTAAAGAGAGGCGCTAAAAGTTATTTCAAAAGGATTCCAAAGAAAATGCAAATGGCAGGTGTGAAGCTGAATTCTAAACCTTTGTCAGCATAGGCTTATAAAAAAATGTAGCTCCTTTAACAAGAGGTCTCAATCAGAGATTACCTTACATAATGCATTGATTGCAGGATTGGCGTGCAGATTGAATTGAATACGCTTTTAGAAACTTTCAACCAAATGTAAGCTACAAACGTGAAGTCAAATTCCACAACCTTTGGCACAACTTCCTCCCATCACAAGTTACTCACTCTTTTATTCAAAAAATTGGATTCATTGAAAAGGCGTCAGGACTCCAATACATCCACATTAAATGATAGTCAATAAATGATATATGGACATGATGACAGAAACAGGGTGTGTGAGCTTGTTTCAGATATGCGTAAAGTGGATTTGCTGAATAGGCTTTAGAAACTTTTAAGCAAATGCAACTGTTAGGCGTAAAGCTAAGTTCCACAACCTGTGCACAACATCCTCTTTTTTTAAAACAAACCGCCGCTTTTGGAAAAAAAAGAATTGTCAAGAGAAAAATGCATAAGGACCTTTGTCAGACGTTATAGCTAGACATGCCATGGCGTACGTGTATGCAAAATGGGGAAGCAAAAAGAAATGTATTTTAGTGAATGCATACTAAAGAAGAAAAGTAGCCTGTTTGTTTTTTTCAATATAGATATGTGCTGATTAATGACAACAAACAATGACACAAATGAACACAGCTCAGAAGAAAGAAGCGATTGATTGGTCTGGACCTTTATTTGACCTTTATTGCACAAAGCAAGCACAATGTGACTGGTAAATAATGCAATATCTATCATGGACTTTAGGTGGCGTGAATAGTATATTTGCATAGGGAATACTTACTATGGACAACTCGTGGTGATAAGAAGTCTACAGATAAAGCTGCCATGGCCTCCCCAAATGCGTGTTATGGAAATCTCTTTTTAACAAGCACATGAGAGACAACAAGTGGATACTGTTGCCATTCTGTCTAGACATCCCTGACTCAAGAGTGAAAGAGCCCATTTTATTTCCCTCTTTACATACTTCTATGCTAGCTAATATCCCTACACAAATCACTCACCATGATTTAAATTTCAAGGGCCATAATAGTAAAGATTGAAGCAGCGGTCAAGTGTGTGAGGATCAAAGATGGAGAAGATGAATACACATACCGGACTACTATAAGGATCGGTGGTCTAACTACCCGAGAAACAAGAATGTTATTCTCAAAGGCTTTGAAATTAAAACCAGTAACATCCCGAGAATGAAGGTTAGATACATAAAAATATCTCATTGTTTCTGATGCCAAAAATTCTTCCTTTCTTTGTTCTTTTTTTTCTTCCCATGTGTTCTCTCTTTTCACTTCTTTTTTCCCCTGCATTCTCTCCATTTTTATCCATAATTTTTTATGTCTCTCCACTTACTCTTTCTTATCCTTCATTTCTTTCCACTCTTCCCACAAAAAAATACCTCTTCTATCTTCATTTACTTCCCTTCATCCCTACTCCTTTCAGAGTACTCCCACATTAAACCTCAATATTGGCTCTTCAATTTTGATGCCTAAGTTGACACTTGGAATTTCGTCCATTTCCATTTGAAAATCCACTTGCATATATTTACATGCATGTTTAATATAAATATATGTGCATATAAATTGTATACATTTACTTGTCTATGGATCTATATGTTCATATGTATAGAATCATTTATATAAATATTTAGTATATCTATATATATACATGTTTTTTTTTAAAGTGAACATGGCAAAGCCACTATAATTATACATTAGAAAGAAAGACTAGTTACAAGGCTTCTAACTAAGCATATACAAAAATCCTCCCACAAAAAAAGTAGGAGGATTATAATTAATTAAGCACTAAACAGTGTCACTTTCAGAGGAGTTGGCCGACTCTACAGGCAAAGGAAAACACAGGCTTCTATACCTGGATCATCCAAAGAATTCTTGTACAAAAAATGAATTGCATTAAAAGAAGACTGAGCATTGTTACAAAGCTCCACACCCATTGATTGTTGCAGAAGATTAAGATGGGTAGAAAAACCAAGAGGATTATCATCGACCAAGCCAATGACCATCGAACAAAGTAGAGAAAGATGAGCCTAATAAATTAAAATTAATTCTGTATTAAGGAAGCCAACCACCACAAAAGAATAATTATAAAAATTATAATTATCCAGAGCCACAAATAGAGATAAAAATGAAAAGATAGAGGGGAAAAGATAACTACCCACAAAAAAATTAACCATCTTAGAGCACCACATAACATCCATCAAATTGGAGACAAATATTGAATCTACCTCATGAGGAAGAGCCAGAGTATTATTTTCAAACCAATCACCTACCTAAGAGCATCTTCAACTTGATGGCACTTGAAAGAAAAGGTGTGAAAAATCTTTTCCCTTGAAAAAGGGAGAGAATCCCTTACCAACCAAAAGCGGCAAGGAATAAGAACTCTAAACACATAATGGATATTCACAAGAAAAAAATATGAGAGAAAAAGAACCAGCCCAACAAATTTAAGGCGTAGGCACCCAAACCAACACATGTGAAGCATGAAATCTGAATGAAAGGAACATATATTTTAGATAATTTACACGAGCTAAATCTAAATACATGAAATTTTTCATGTACAAATATACACAATTTGTGCCAAAAAATTTTTTCCCAAAGGGAAGCCTTAATACCTACACATGTGAGAACTAACAAACTACTAGAACAATATCAATAGCAATGTTGATGTCCAAATTAACACATGCAACATAGGAAAAAATATTATCTCTAACCCTCCTAAAAAAAGATAACTAACCGTGAGATCAATTACCTTCCAAGGTCTTGGGAGTTGGATCACAACCATGTTGTCTTGTAGAGTGGTCTATATGGCTATAATGTTCAAGTGGCCTACTGGTATTCTATCACAAATTAAAATATTTTATTACTTAAACCTATCTAACAGTGATTCAAATAAAGGTCAAAAGATAGAACAAGGCATGCAAGAAAGAACGAATGCATATTAATCAGATTAACTAGATTCATTATCCCTTAAAGAAACATTTCAAAAACCATAGAATAAACAAACTTGTAATAAACATAGTTATATTTACTCACAATGCTAGATTTAAAGAAATATTTCATTTCATTCATTATAATTAGAACCCCTTACAAATTAATCTACTCATTTCAAGAATTATAAGCCACAAATAACAAGATATTACACCATTTGATGTGAGAGCACAGTCCAAAGATGGTCAAATTTGGCTGATTTTATTGAATTTTTTTATGCAACAACTTTACATATCAAGAAAAACTTCACTAGAGTATAGATCTAAGCTTCTTCAAACTAACTCTTCCTAAAGACTAATGCAAAAATGTAGTAAAACAAAGAAAATTCTAGAAAAGCCTATTTTATTGGACCATAAGTCTTATCTTCAACCTCTGGACCCTAAGAATGAGAGGGATTTTGCAATATATAGACAAAAGAGTAGCATTCCCTCTAAAAAAGAGAGAAATGCAACACATGCATTGTGCCCATCATGCAGATCCACAAATTAAGGAAGCTCCAAAACTAAGCTTCAGTTGTCTAGCATAAAGCTGATTTTCTAGGAAATAGACACTAGTTCACCACTCTGATCACCAGTTAACTTCAGTTCCAAAAATGTGCCCATATTTCAAAGGAAAAGTCACCAAAACATCATCTATCTCATTTGACTAGTCAAAATAAAATATTCAAAATTCATACTTTGTTGCTTCTTATACTCCTCAAAATTGGCTAATACTTGAGCAAGTATTTACATATAAGGACCATCCACCCACTCCAATTTGAATTTAGATTTCTAAAAACTGATAGAAGTTGCAGCTATACACCTTTCCAACTATTGTATATCATTTTTAACCCACCTAAAATAAGCCTTGATATTCATTAACTTCTCTCAAATGGTCTCCTCCTCACCATTCTTAGAATTAATCTCCTTTTCTAACTTTGATTTTCATGAATCTCTAATGGCTTCGAGAGTGTCCAACTTGTGAGTGTTAGGCAGTAGAATATTCAGGCTAATAATGGTGACGATGAAACTCTCGAAACAAGAATAATCTTCATATAACTCTTTAGCAATTTAAGCAAAATTAATCTATGTTCCATAGTGAGTTCCATTCTGAAAGATATAATGTTAATACACTTACAAAACTGATATCTTTGTCACCCAAAATTGTAGCTTGGATCAACTCCTATGTACTGACCTTGTTCAATTCTCAGGGTTGCTTCAGATCTATCATATAATTTTCGTCCTCATCTGTCAGATTATTCGTATACTTCTACAATTACTCCTCTAGAGTGCAAGCCTTTTCATATTGTTGGTAACCAGATATTGAAAGTTTGTTTCTATCTTAAATTTCTCAATACATTTTTAAAAAATCTTAGATTTCTTCTCCATCTCATTAATTTCATCTACTTATTTTTCGCTCATCAGTATTGGAGCCTCTAATGAAGAAGGTTGCTCTGAAACATTAGTGATACCTTTGAGGAATACCCTCATCTATTCTATTTAAGCTTTAAAATCATCTTTTTTATGCTATCTTCATCCATCTTAGCTTTTACTATGTCCACTACCAAATCTAAGGATGGCATTTGATCTCTCCTTGTTTGCTTCCCTAGATTAACAGTCGACAACCGATGATTAGAAGCTATCATCACTCTTTCATCCTTATCAATAAGTGGGTTGGAAACTTCTACAATTATTTCCCCAATCTCATTGAGTCTGGTGGTGTGAAGGGTCCTAGGCTTCTTCCTTGGTTTCACCTTTTCCACTTCAACCACCATGTCCTGCCAACTCAATGGTTGGACCACCACTTGTATTTTCTCAAGATTTAACATAAGCCAAGTTGGAGCTCCTGAAGAGGTAGACATTTGTTGTTCTTTTATCAGAGTCTCCTCGGGATGGTCCTTTTTCAATTCCTCAATGCTAGTGACCTGTGAAGAGGAGGATTTTCTTTCTCAGCTTTCCTTTGTACACTCTCTATGATCTCTTGTTGTTCCTCTATAGTGATCACATGTTGTTCATCCTCCTCTTGTGAGAATGCATGCCTTTAGGTGATTCAGGTGTTATATCCACATGATCATTATGATGTTCTTCTTGCTCTTCAGATAACTCTTCAATTTCAAGATGAGGAGGAGATGGGACATTTGGTATGTCCACTACTATCATTGGAGGTTATTTTCGAATCACCTGAGTTGGCTGTGTATTCTTTGTAGCAACAACAAGCTTTGTTGTTTTTGCCTCTTTGGTGGGAGGGAAGTGTTATGTGTTTCTTTATTATGGTTTTCTAATTTTGTATGATTTCTCTATTTCTATTTTATTAGTTAATACACAAACACATTAAAATTTGTACACTTCATTTAATGTTTTTTTTGGAATAGTTTAATCTATATTTCAAGGAGAACTAATAGATGCTCCCACATGGTAAAGAAACATATGACTTTCATATAGCCTCCTAACCTCAAAACATGGAAAACTAATTAGAAAAATAGAGGAACAAACATTAAACCCTTCAAGATCTACTTGTTTGCCTAATGTTGATCAATTTTCTAGGGTGAACTATTGTTTTTCATAATATTTTATACATAATTTATTAGGGTGAGCATGTAATCATTGCTTACACAAAATGAAAAAATTAAAACTTAATTTTGGGGTTATTTTGAGCTATACATATTTGATTAAATATTTTTTTGAGGATTTCCCACACCATCCCCAACCATTCTTAGCTTACAACATATTCTTTTTAATTTGATGATGGATTTTTCCTTGCTTCTCATCATCACTCTAATGAGCTCAAATGACATGATTGCAGTGGTTCATCAAATTTTAGAAAAAATTTCAAATTGGGTAGTGGTTGATAAAATATTTGAGACTCACATGTAGCAATAACACAACTAAGCTCTATGTTCATAGTGACATATGACTTACAAAGTATATGAGCTAGATGGTAACTATTGATGTGCAAGAAATAGGTTAGTGAATAGTGGCATCTATCCTCTAAGCAATACACCTAGTTTCACCTTGTGAACATGGCACAAAGTTTCAAATATGTTGAACATATGCAAGCATGGGAACACATGGGAGAAGATAGGTATTAAAAATAATTATGCTTTTCTAAGGTTTATTTTTTTGATTTTTTAATGTGAAACTAAATTACATAATGGTTAGATGGTCTCATATCCAACAAAGGATCCATTGGACAACTAACAAAATAAAAGCATGGCTAAGAGAAATCATTACCTTGACAAGTCTCTTAAACACCCTTTCACATCCATGATAGAGGTTGGACCATAAAACCAAATTATCTATTCACTTCAATGACTTAAATTGAATTCATAAAGGATTTTTTTATTGTGTATATAAAACTGTAAGGAGTTAAATCATTCCTAGCCTAGACAAAGTGACAACCAACACCCCTAAGCTACAAACCACACCTAAACAAGAGAAAACAAATAAATTAGAGAAATAAGAATGTAAAAAACATGAAATAAAGCACTCCTCATTATGGTTGATTCACTTCCCTTGCTCTCCTATTTCTCCTTATGCGAATTTTCCCTCAGATTTGTTGAATAGTTTGTGCAAATACCTACAAATTTTAAATAGAAAGTTAGAGAATAATGGCTATTAAGGGAAAAAAGGAAGAGGAATGCTTATTTTATAGAGAAGCATTCTGTTGATGGGTGTTTTTTCACTTCTCAACACAGACAATGTGCAAGTGCAATTCCTCTCTTGAAAGGTGAAAATCTACAACTAAGTTTTAGACAATCACCCCAAGGTCTCTTGGGTGTCAAGTCATGACAATGCTTGGAATAGTTCAATTGGTTGATGTGATTTGCTGATAATCACAGGGTGGCCTTTATGGTTTACAAAGCATGGGAAGTTGGGTTTCCAAATAGAGTTTCAAGGTGCTGGAAATGAATGAATAGTGGTTGCCCACTTAGAATAGCAAGCTGAAACTCACTATGTTTATCAAATTTAGCATTGTTGTGATGCTTGGAATCCTACTCTAACAAAGAGTTAAAAGAAACAACAAAAGAGAAAGGGTTGAGAGAGTTGTTATAAATCTAAGCTATGAATGAACAGTAACAATGGAGGATGCTACAATAGACAGACTCCCATAAATTGAGTTTTTCTTGACTAAGAGGAACCTACAACTACACAAAACTAGTGCAATCTCCTAAGTTTTGCATATTTTTAGATTGTACATGCACTTCATGAACATACAATTGAACTAAGTTGTAACAATGAAATAAACAAGCCTAGGCTAACTTTACACAATAATTTTTCATCAACAAGTAACAAAAGTATGGGCTAGAAGTCCATCAAATACTATAACAACAACCACCATTAAAGCCATTCAAGAAACTAACAAACTAAAACTAACATGGAGGTTGAGTCATGCATGCACAATGAGCAAGTTTAAAGAAAATACCCATAAAATAATGCAATTCTTTTGTCTATTGCTACAATATGCCTCTTAAAATAATTCACCACCCCCTACAAATGAGAAACAAGCCCCTATTTATAGTTTTCCAAAAGCAGAATGAATGGCCAGGATTTAATTACAATGTGTGGCCTAGATTCAATACAAGTTAGGGTTTCACCTACCCCCAATATTTCATAATTTAGAAATACATTCTTGTCTTTTTCCCTATTTTGTCTTTTAGTGGCCCTGACATTGTAGCAGTTTTGTCTTCTACCTGCCTTCTTTGTTGTGGCTGAAGACTGTGGAAAGCTTCCCTCTACCTGATGTGTTTGTAGCATTTCTTCATTTGATCAAATGAACATTCTTGCATATTTGTGTTGTCGAAGAGCAGACATGCTGATCCTGATCTTGGTGGATAGATCCTAGTAGATCTGATCATTTGGTGAAAAGCAAGACATCTCTCTCTTGTTTCTAACTTTGGTGGACAACCACTGCTTTCTCGACACTAACTTCCTTGGGCAAGCTAATCATCATTTATGCAGACATCCTTTTCCTCTCTAGATCTAGCCTTAAGTTGAAACTCCCTTTAGCATGGTTCCATAGACAAATCCCCTAGGAGGCACGGTGTCATAGGTAGGCATATCATGAGTAATCTTCTTCTGCAACAAGCTCCTTCGGTAATCTCCATTTTTCAATTAGAGCCCTGCACAAAATAATAAATTAAATTAGGCTCATGAATATAATCCTTTAATCATAGTGAAATTCCTTCTAATAGTTACTTAATTCAATTTAATGATTCACTTCAGAGTCAAGGGGGAAGTAATATTCGCATGGTCCCACTCATTCCACCAAGATCACCAGAGCTTGAGCATCCCTCTGTTATGAATAAGTAATAGTAAGCAGATAAAACCTTGTTAATCACGGTAATGAAACTTGATTTCTACTAATCAATTCCTTCAAAACTTCATTAAATAGGGGGGATACTTTAAATAAAGTAGAACATGCATCCAATCCAAAACACTCCCCCACTTTATGTCAATTAAAATCTTGTCGTGACCTTCATTTCAAGAGTAAGACCCCTACTCATCAAAGTGAAAATGCCTAGTACATCATGCCCTTCAATTAATTATTCATCCTCATCAGTTTGCAAAAGGGGCACTGATTGCAATGAGCAAAGAGTACAATAATAATGAAAACTTCAGTAGTCTTGTAGAAGAAAATGATGCGGACAAAGCACTGCGGAAATCCCCGATAAGAAAGCCTTTAGCAGTGAGATGTATTGTGGGCTCCGCATGGTGCAAGTCTTCCAAGGCGAACAAGGGGAAAAGACTACAAGAAGACGATATCAAATTATCGTAAGAAGCAGCGGGTACACCCATGACCCTTGCTCAAGTAGAGTTTTCAATGGTGACCCTTAGACCAAATCTCTGCATGATGAAATGGGGGACACCACCCTCCCAAGAATACCCAAGGGTTGTTGATCCTTCCAATGAGTCAAACAGATATCATATTAGTATCGATTGATTGTGCAAGCCTTCTCAAACGTTTACTAAATCACATCACCTTACTTAAATATTTGCTAAAGTTGGTCACTTGATGAAGGTTGTTGTGAATGTTTTGGTTGATTGCGTTGATACCACCTTCCAGACATGCTTGTAGAATGATCGCATACCCCACTTGATCAGTAGTGTCTCTAAAATTTCAACTCGACAAAGGAACTTCTTACATTCAAAGCCCAATTTTATTCTTCACCCTCATGTTGATTAGACGTCCCCTATCAGTCATGGTATCATGCTAATAAGAGCTATTACTTGTTGGTCTTTAGAACAATGGCATATGACATCCAAATCTTCACTCATTCTACACTTTAAGGGGAATCCTGAACCTTTTGATTACTCATTGAGTTTATTAAATCCATGATTTTATGAGTTAATTGGTTTCTACAAATTAAATTTTGAACACCCACTAGTGCAATTATGGGTGGAATATTTAAAACCCCCATGTGGTCCCACATCCTCCTTGAAGAGCCTTGCCTCACTCGATTATCCATGTACATCTTTAACCGAGGAATTCTTGCCCTTCCAAAGTCCCCATTTTAAAGTTATGAAAGCTCAGTCCATGTTGGGAGAGTACCAAGAATTCATAGGAAGGAGGATATAAAGAGAATCCATGAATAAGGAGAGGGGCCATTCGTGAGCCATCATTCCAATAGGCAGAATGCACATCCTGAATGTCCTCGCACAACCAAGGTAGCTGTAATCCTACAGAGGGCCATAATGAATGGCATGACAAGTGTCAGCCCAAGTTACCTTCATTCCTGCATCCACCATATGCTTAATCTATACTTTGCCTTGAATGAATTTGATGCCCAGGTTAGTGCCACATGTTCAACTACCTTGTTCACCTAATAGTGCATATTAAGAGTCTCAAATCTTCAGACTAGGGTGAAATCGCGATCAGAATATAACATTGTCATCCTAGATCTAACCACTCCACCCTCAAAATAAACGATTTGCAATTTGTGGAGAGGATGAAGTGGAAGGCCCTCCATAAGATGTTGCTCTAAGGATTAAAATAATAACATCTTTTGGCCATGGCATACCCATAGTCGGGGCCCACGAAGAAGAATTCCGTAGTGGCAGAGTGCGGAGGATTCGGGCGGGGTTGCTACTTAGATGCATTGTAAAGAATGACAACAGTATAACATAGGTTTGAAAGTAAGTCTCTGCAACATGTAAAGGGAGTGGAAACTTTAGTTCATTCATGTTCAACCTCTCTCCTTGCTCAATTATCATTGCCTTCTAAGACTGAATTCCCCACATTTTAGACCCCTTATGCAAACGATAATCATGCATACGCAACCATTTATGCTCAAAAACCTTAAACATTTAGCCATCACGTAGGACAAAGAGACAATAAACCCAAAAGGCTCGTTAGGAGGTCATTCCTATTGTGAAAAACTATGTAATGACACTGACCCAATCTTATGATACTGCCCGTAGTGAAATGCTCCTAGCATTTTCTTCTCGGAAGGCATATGATCCTGATGCATGCGCTTGTAATCCTTATATTTTGATCTTAACTCTGGTTTGTCCACACATTCAATCTACTTCACCAAAGAATGCCCCCCCTTTCAGCTACTTGTTAACTTAATCATGCTTGTTGGAGCAAAGGATGTGACAACTCCATCTACCTTATTTATGAGCACAAGGGATTTAAAGTGCTCAGTCCCACATAATGAAGAAAAAATATCATATTTTCCCAACAAGGAAGTGTTAGTGTAGGAGGTCAGGGTTGGGATGTTGCAACGGGAACATTAGTCCCAAATGCTGCTTGTGGGGATATCATGTTAGGAAACCACTCAATGATGCCATCGAAAACAAGAATGCGGGCATAGACCGAACCAACACTGTATGTAGGGATGAGAGAGTGGTCGGTAGTTTGAGGGAAGGATTGAAACACTGATGGTTACATTCGATGGGATAAGGAATTTCATGAATGTCTCTGTTATTTCATATAAATGATGGGTTCAAACGTCACCCCAAGTGATGCTCCATGCTAATAACAATGATGACATGTTACAAGCACAACTCCATTCAAGCATGATGACACTTCCTTCTTACTACATTTCGATGAGCCACAGGTTTATCATCATTGCTCAGAACCATCTTATGATGCCCTCACCTTAACACCAACTCTAGACCGTAGCTTAGAAGAAATGCAACCTCATCATCATATTCTACGTTGTTTATATGGAACCCCCTACAATCCTCACTACCATTTCAGGTATAACTCACATTGCCAATGTCCTTGGCATTAGTGTGCAACTATTAATGACTTACAAAAGCTATCAATGGAACCATAATTTCCCCTCTGATATTATCAACGGGCCCTGCTATAAGATGGAAGGCGAGAGCTTAAATAGAAATGAGCATCCATTTGTGGGAATTTTATGTGGGTTAGCCATGTGAGAATGCCCTCTCGGACGATGGCAAAGGCAATAGCTTCTACAAGGGAGTGGTCCACACCAGTGAAATGTGGATGAAATCATGCAGAAGGAAGTTTGTAGGAAGCTGACATTTGAATGCCATAAAAATGACGTATAAGGAACTGTCACCCATGTATGCAGAGCCCACAAGATGAACATTCCCACATCCACTAGATTTGGAATGAAAAGGGGTTCAAAACTTATAGAAAGTCATATTAGCCATTTGATGAGGGTCATAGGCCTAGCTTATCTTAGAAAGCTTCAATGTTACTACAACTCATGGCGAACACTTATTCCCAATCAGCGAATGAAGGTGATACCCATAGACTCAATATTCTATAGTTCCACTGTTTGTGATAATGTCTTACTAAATTCTCCACCCCCATTCTTGAAAATTCCTCAAAAGGTCATATGGAATTGCAGCACCTTGATGACCATGAAGCTACTTGATTCCCTTCTGCCTGACTTACCACAATGTTGCCCGAGAAATTCAACCCTCTTTTAGCTTGTTGGTTTCCATTATTAGTAAACATACGATGTTCCACCTTCTAATAAACTTTTTGACTTTGGATTTGTAGCTAATTCAAGGTGAAGTAGAAAGTGGAATGAGTTGAGTATGTGTCATGCAAAGAGATGACACGAGCATGTTGCACAAAAATGACTACTGCGAACTTCAGAATGCATGGATCCGAATAAGTCACGTTGTAGATAGCAACGATAAGAGAATGACCACCCACATCATGGCGCCTGCAAAGAGAAATAGTGTACTTGATGACTTGTAGACAGTGGGATGGAGCCTAGAAATCTAAATATGAGGTTCCTCCCTTTATAATTCAACTCATTTTATCATTTAAATAGCCCAACACTCCTGTGTCTTGTTGATCTTGATACGTGGTCCGTTGTTACTATTCAATGGTGCTATCTTCCTTTTCCATGTTATTTTGCTTTGTTGGGTTGGTATATGGATAACTTCAATCAATTACCCTCTTTTCATGTTACGATGCCATATCAGGGTAATGCCAAGTCTACATATCACAACATTTTAATTGTCAATCTAGCCTGAATCATCGTAGAGGCGGCAATGTCCCCCACAATGATCCATCCACACTCCTTGACTCACCTAACATGAAATTTAAATTTCCATTTCGATTCGATCATAGTTCAAAATTATGCACATTGTCTAAGGGTGGGGGAAGCTTTAAGCCATTGGCAAGTGAGGAAGTGTGGGAGGTAGGAGGCTCAAAAGTCGTTTGGGGCTTTAGGCTTGTCGTTATAAATTTAGATCAACTTGGGAGGTGTGGGGAAGAACTAGTGGGAATCCATCCTATAATTTCCATTATGAACAAGGTCGAAGAGACGGTGGTTTGCCTGCAGTGGTCCGCACAGACGGACTCGTAGTAAGCTCATAGGCATTTAGAGGCTGTAGCTTTTGGTGGGGAAATGCACAGTGCAGAGTCCACAATGCATGATGACATGAGAGATCAACTATTTAAATAAAAAAGACTAAGTAGGGGCAAGCCACATGCAACGACCGATAAAACATTTTAGACTCAGGTGATTTTCAAAGTTTGTCAGGCTTGGTTCGCTTACGGTGATGACAAGGATAGGAAGACTAGATGCAGAGCCCACCATGCAGGCAGATGTTAAGGGTTGGCCATAGATGAACGGTGAAATACAAGAGGCAACATGCTTGAGGCGACCTGCAATTGCGGGTCCACGTGGGTTGACAGATGCTAAGGCAAGAAGCTAAGGGGGACCCGTAGGACCAAGCTTGCAAAGGAAAATGCCTTAGTAAAATTTAAGTGGGTGAATTTGGTTAGGGGGAATTTGATTATTTTAAGGCTTGTGACCAACTTGGGCTCAGGAATAGGGGCACGCAAAGTGAGGTGGGAGAAATAATGACCCATCAGGAGCAATGATGAGCCGACAGGAGCAAAAAGAGGGGGTCCCTGCCTTCAGTAGGCCGTGTGTGCAAAACATGCACAACAAATGATGACTCACTAGGGAAATGCTCTAGAGCATTTTGATGAAAAACCAAAATCACGAACCCAGAATCTTTGGTTCCAATCTTCACGCTAGGACAAAGAAATTGAACATCGACCAAAGGATCAAAACCACTAGTCAACCCAACCTTTTGTATATTGAAAATCCAAGTGTGTGTAGATGTGTTTATTCCCATCCTTAAGCTATTGTAAGAACCTAAGCTCTGTCAAGTTAAGCTACATGATTTATTTTAACTCAAAAAGAATTTGGGACATTGCCTCACTACAAGTCAGGTGCCCATAGCCTCGATGAGGTTGTTGCTGTGATTCTCCTTAACATTGCTCTACTACCGACCAGGCATCCATAGCCCTAGTAGAGTTGCTTGTATCCTCTTGAAATTTGAATTTCTTTCCTTTGAGTTTCATTGTTTTATTTTATTTTCTTTTTGTTCATTTCTTTTGCTTTTCCTTTTCAATTCTTTTCATTTCAACTCAAAAGTAGTGAAGCTTGCACTTAGGGCTAAGAATCATAGTGGCGTTGAAGAAAAAAATTAGTTTTTTCACTTAATTCAACTTCACAAAAGGACCTACAGTGACCGTCAGATTCTTAAAGTACATGTGAGATATAATATTCTAGAATACATCAAATTCAGACTAAACCAAGGACTTATCTCCCTTGGACCAAACATCTAGATCATTTGACGCCAACAAAAGATCTTTATCATCCACTTTGAAAACCTGATTAGAGTTTGTTGAAGAAATACATAGAATGGTCCCCAAGCAATATAAAACAGGTTGTTGTGTAGGCAAACATACTTGACAGAAGACAAGGGGACCCCGAGCAAAGCAACAAAGCAGGAGCAAATGAAAAGAAAATAAAAAAGGAAACAAAAAGAAAATGGAAAGCAAACACCTAAACTAACCAAAGCAGGGTAGCGAAAGCAAACAACAAGGAAACTACTCTACAGAAAACTAGCCTATGACAAACCAACTAACCTAACAAAAGTGGGAAAGTGAGGTATATACATGAAACCTACACTACTTCAAAAACAATGATGTACAAAGATATTTACAAAGAACCACATTCAAGCAATGTAAATTGA